>PVKV010018084.1:34185-45909 GCA_004027835.1 Alouatta palliata | reverse complement strand
CTCTATGGAAACAATGAATGAAATGTTAAGATGAGCCGTGTTTGATAGCTATAATAACTTATGTAAGAAAACATCTTCATTTTCAAGATAAACACACTGATTTATTGAGGAATAAAGAAGCACAGTCTTCAACTTATGCTCAAACAGTTCAGAAAAATAATTATGAAGAGAGAGAAGGGTTAGAACAATAGAAGGGTAAAGCAATGGGGAAAATGTAAACAATGTGTACACCTAAGCAAAGGGTGTAAGGGAATTCTTTGCACTATTCGTGAAAACTAGAAAGCTTGTTACAGAAGTTTTACTTTACCTTTGAAATAAATCAACATAAAATTTTACGAAAAAGAAATGGGTCTCCATAACATTCTAGTTCTAATTTATTTATTTTTTCAGTTTTGAGATGGAGTCTCGTTCTGTTGCCCAGGTTGGAGTTCAGTGATCCGATCTCAGCTCACTACAACCTCTGCCTCCCGGGTTCAAGCGATTTTCCCGTCTCAATCCCGCCCCCTCCACCCAACACACACCAAAGAGCTGTGATTACAGGCACCGGCCATCATACCTGCGCCACCATGTCTGGCTAATTTTTGTATTTTTAGTAGAGATGGGATTTCACCCTGTTGGCTAGCCTGTCTCTAACTCCTGACAATCAGGTGATCCAGCCTCCCAAAGTGCTGAGATTACAGGCCTGAGCCACCCCGCCCGGCCTTCCAGTTCTAATTTATTTAATAATAGTAACAGCCAATAGTTAACACTTCATAGTACATACTATGTATCAGTCACCAGTCTAAGTGTTTTTCATAGAGCGTCTGTGTTTCCCACTGGCACCAAACCAGTGATGTTAGTGTTATTAATGTTCATATTTTACATATAAAAAAACTGAAATACATGCCTGAGGTCACAAGAGTGGGGTTAGGATTTAAAACCAAAATGTCTGGCTGTAGAGCACACGTTCTTAAATAACATACTTTGCTTCTTAAATAGTAAAAATTCATACACTTTCACTTTATTACTATGAGGATTGTCATCCTTTGTAAAAATTAAACAGCATATGTAATAAAAATGATTGCTGATGGGTAATTAATGTACCTGTATGAAAATTAAACACTCCCTCCTCTCTTGGAGTGTATTTGTACTTTCCCAATAAAACTTTTCTTTATTTACAAAAAAAAAAAAAAAAAAAGAAAATTAAACACTTTGTGGAAAAGTACAAAGGATAATTTGGGTATAAGAGAGAATAAATACAGACTTCTTTGTCTATGATATTTATAATTTGAATAAATATGGTCTTTATGTTCAGGGGATACTTTGCTTAATGTAATCTTAATTATTTGATGTTATTTTCAAATATAAGGTGATAAATAGAGGTTCTAAGATCAATTTCTGAAAACATACTCAGCTCCACACTGTATGTATCTTGAATCAACTTTACCACAGTTTCCAGATATGTCAGTCTTTGAATTAAGGTGGGAATAACATTCTGCAGGACCAAACTCTGCTTCTGAAAATAAAAAGGTGTGGTTAGTCGTATTAAACATACATTAATTAAAAATAAATAACAAATTCATGTAAAATTCTGAAATGGATTAAGATACTCATTGTACAAAATAAGATCATAATATAACATTCAAAATAAAAACTAGATTTAAGATCATACAAAACCACTTCAATGAAATGTTTAACAATTGAAAGACTCTTGTCTACTATCCATAGACGTATCCTAGAGATACTCCAGAGCTCACCATTGAATTTAGCTTAACCTGTAGTTAAGTAATTTAAGTATTTTAATTTAAGTAAATTTTTATAATGTCTATAAATACATATCTGTTAATATATAGGAAACTTTTTACACATAATTAACTTCTTTGTTCATAAGCAGTTTTAGTATGAAGGCCTTTTCAAGTCAAACCACTAACCAATTATCTTATGTTTTACGTGATAATTTCCCCAGACCACTAATCTATTGGAGTCACACTTGATTCATTCACCCTCCCATCATTCAATCCACATGTATAATCTGCATAATTTTAATTCTCATAAGATCCAACCTACTTAAAAAGCAGTTTATTTCTCATAACCTCCATCTGCTCTACTTGATGGACTTGATCAAAAATCTTTGACAGGGAGACTTAGCCACTACAAAACAATGCTGCAGCACAAAGGCTCGCTACCAGAGTGGACAGACTCAGAGCTCAGCTGCAACCCACAGGTGAAGCAGTAACAGAGCTGAAAAGTAACAGAGGTCATCTGCAAAGCTTGTTATGTATGGGTAAGCAGTCAAAATTTTAACCTTGGCTGGGGTAGCAAGTCATTGCTGGTAGACAAAAAAATAGACCGAAACAAAGAACTAAAGCCAAAATCTACAGCTCAAAGTGAATTTTAGTTATCTGGGAGAAAGTGCTGAAAGACAGTGTGATGATACGTTTTATGCGTCAACTTGGTTAGGCTATAGTACCAAGTTATTCAATTAAACACTAATCTAGGCATTGCTCTGTAGGTATTTTGTAGGTGTGATGAAGTCTATAATAAGTTTATTTTAAGAAAGAAGATCTTAGATAATGTGGATGGGCCGGATTCAATTATTAATAGTTGAAAGACTTTTAAAGCAGGCTTCCTTGAAAAAGAAAAAAAATTCTGCCTGTGGACTTCAGCTTCAATTTATGCCCAAAATTTCTATTTTGCCCTTTTATTTGTCTTGCCCTATAGATTTCAGACTTGCCTAGCCAGCCCCACAATCTCATCTGCCAATTATTTGCATAGATATTCATTTCTTTCTTGAGATGGAGTCTCACTCTGTCTCCCAGGCTGGAGTGCAGTGACGTGATCTCAGCTCACTGCAGCCTCCGCCTCCAAAGTAGCTGGGATTACAGGGATGCACCACTACACCCAGCTAATTTTTTTGTATTTTTAGGAGAGACAGGGTTTTGCCATGTTGGCCAGGCTGATCTTGAACTCCTGACCTCAGATGATCTGCCTGCCTCGGCCTCACAAACTGCAGAATTACACATGTGAACCACCACACCTGGCCATATTCTTCTCTTTCAAGAATTCTTCAGAATATTTAAACTAAATGTGACATTTTAAAAGTCACAATCATTGATGGGCATGTATCAGCATCTATTTCTGTTAAATTTCCAGAAAAAACACATATATAGAAATAAAATAATAATAAATACCGTGGCCAAATATGTCCATACATTGTTTATCCCCATTCACACAAACTCCATCTATACAGATCCACTGATTCATTCCACAGGGATGCCCAGTCTGAACATAGTGGTCTTCTGGACATGACGCTGATGATCCATTGCAATATTCAGGGAGGTCACATTCGTCAAAGGAAGGCCTACATACTCTTCTTTTTGACAAAAACTGTTGCGATGAAGTAAATGATATTGAATTAAGCAGACTGTGAATACATAAGCTTAATAATGATAATTATGTAGGTAATATTGAAAAATTTCAAAAAGCTCTTACTAGACAATTTTTGCAGCATGGTCCTTCAGCACAATTTAAACCAACTTTCAGTCTACATGTGGCACTATCACAGCATGTTGCTCCAATAAGCGTACAATTCTGTAAGGCAAATCAAATGCTCTAAACTATTTTCCAACTTTTATTCACATTGGACAGACATTTTCATGATAACATACACATGATGATGCTTAATTTACATGTTGGCAAAGAGAAAAATAAATAAAACCTTGTTCATTTCTTAACAGACATTTATTAATTACCTACTAATTGCCAGACCGTGTGTTATTCATATTGCTAGAACAGGTTTGATTACACTGATAAAAGGATTCTCTGAAGCCCTGGGGTCCACCATAGTCAAGTCATTGAGAAGAGCTCTGCCTCTTCTAGGCAAAGAGATAGTTAAATACAATACATAAAATAAACAGAAATTATAATTTAAAAATTCTATTGTAGTGACTACGTCTTACTAGAGCCTTCTGAATCTATAGTATTTTAACAAGTTTCTGCATTTTATGGCATATATTGTTGATATATGTCATTTTTAATTCTCTAGTTAAGGTCTGGGAAATGATGTTACTTGTGAGAATACTGAAGTTTTCACCTTTATATCATTCACTCACATCTTATTATGCCTCGTTTTATGCTTTAGTTCATCTATGCCCGGTGAATATGCTTTTCAAACTTCTATTACTAGGGTTAATAAAAGCAGTAGATAAAAAGAAGGCTAAAAGACTATGCATTCATTCACACACACACACACACACACACACACACACACACATATTTTTTAAATATGCAGAAATTTAAGATAGGGTAAATTGGAAAAAGAAATGTGATAAATCACACAAAAATAAATCGTGGATTTAGTAGTCTTCATATGAGTCACAGCCAGAGACTTACTTGGACACACAGAGTAGTCAGTATTTTTTGCAGCTGTTCTAAGATTTGTCACTGTTACTATCTACTGTAATTCTAGAGGGGAAAGTTATATCTCAATGGTTTAAGCCTCAATTATACAACATTTAGAGAGCTTAGATACACTACTGTCAAACTGAAGAAGAAATTTTCAAGAATGTTTCCATTCAAACTCAGCCAAGCAGAAACAAATGGGTGATGAGGAATAATTTTTAAAAACATATCACATATATGGCTGGGTGCGGTGGCTCACTCTTGTAATCCCAGCACTTTGGGAGGCTGAGGTGGGTGGATCACCTGAGGTTGGGGAGTTGGAGACCAGCCTGACCAACATGGCGAAACACCGTCTTTACTAAAAATAAAAACATTAGCTGGGTGTGGTGGCGCATGCCTGTAATCCCAGCTACTAAGGAGGCTGAGGCAGGAGAATCGCTTGAACCCAGGACGCGAAGGTTGCGGTGAGCCAAGATCGTGCCATTGCACTCCAGCCTGGGCAACAAGAGCGAAACTCCATTTCATATATATCACACATGTTAGGATCTATAAGCATACTTTTATGTTTGGGGGGCGCTACATGAGTGACCACTGTAGGGCACAATGAAGTCTCCTTAGTCTTCTTGATTCTCTTCAGTCTGTACCATTCACTGTGAGTCTCAATATCTCCCTCATTTCATTCCCATTATCTCTGCTCTCTTCACCTCCCTTCAACCCAGGTGCTTTATCTAAGATTTCTATTGTTTGGGAAAATTAGCTCTTCTTAATTATGTATGTTGCAAATTGTTTTGACTTAAATATTGACCTGGATTAAAATTTTCAAAGACCACAAATGTGCCGTCCAGGTTTTCTTGCTCCTTAGTGAAAGCTTTATATCTCTCTTTATGAACAGCAAAGGAATTTAGGTTAAATACTAGGTTTAAATTTTAGGTTTAAATATTCAAAAGGAAGAGACTGAACCTATATCAACTCAGTTATGAAATTAGTGGCCTTGAAAATTACTATTTGAGAGAATAGAATGGTGCTTACTAGGGACCTCAAGGAGGGGAAATCAGGGAGATGATGGTCAAGGGGTGTAAAGTTTCACTTTTGCAAGATGAATACATTCTGGAGATCAAATATGACTACAGTTCACAATATCGTATCATATACTTGAACTTTGCTAAGAAGGTAGATTCTGAGTGTTCTCACCAAAAAAGAAAATTTTTAGAAAGGAAAAGGAAGAAATAAAATGCTATGTGAGATTACAGATATGTTAGTTATTTAAATTTTAGTGAATATTTCAAAATGTACACATATACTCAATCAAGCTGTATAATTTAAATATACACAATTTAAAACTGTCATCTATACCTCAAAAAAGCTGGAATAAATAAAGGAAAATTACCTGTATATTCATACAAATCCACGTAGATCTACAAAGCAAAGGACCACTAAACCAATATATGTAAGTCCACACATTAGTTGTTATAAAACTTAACATGCCCTAGTGGATTATTTGCAGAAAATTTAGCTTGATAAACTAAAGAAAATGGTAGTTTCACACTTTAATTAATAAGTAATTTTTGCTGCAATTTTAGTGCATAATCTTCCAAATTAGTACCAACCTGTTCGGTCCCACAGTCACACTCCTCTCCTGCTTCCAGAATTGCGTTACCACACACAGGTTGCTGTTTGAAAAAAGGATCTAAGCGAGGCTGATGGTGAAGACACTGGGACTTCTGCTTTGAAATAAAATGTGCAAAGTCTTCGATGCTGCAGTTACTAAAGATCTTCACACCACTGAAATGACTAAAGACACAACAAACTTCAAATTTTAATGTAAGAGTTTCCATAAACTACCTACCCTTAGAGTAAACCTATATAACAGCATTCCACAACAGACCAAATTCCCAACTCTGTAAGTGTCAAAGCTTTCAATCTCTGATCATGGGAAATCAACTGTGTAAGAATTTAAATATTTTCACAGAAGTAAATTACTAATCCATACATTTTATTGGCTTTCATATGACATTGCTCTCTCTTATTTAAGCTCCTATTCTCCAAAGTGCCCCATTTCTTTTTCATTTGTCATCTTTCTTCCTCATAACTTCTAAGTGCTGGGACACCCCTGTACTAATAAAGAAAAGCAGGCTTTTTTTCTTTTTTTTAAAATTTATTTATCTTTTTTTTAATTTCCCTTCACTTACAAAATTTAGTTTGGCTGCATATGAAATCCTAGGTTGAAAGTTCTTTTCTTTAAGGATGTTGAATATTGGCCCCACTCTCTTCGGGCTTGTAGGGTTGCTGCCGAGAGATCTGCTGTGAGTTTGATGGGCTTCCCTTTGTGGGTGACCTGACCTTTCACTCTGGCTGCCCTTAGCATTTTTTCCTTCATTTCAACCCTGGTGAATCTGATGATTCTGTGTCTTCAGGTTGCTATTCTTAAGGAATATCTTTGTGGTGTTCTCTGTGTTTTCTAGACTTCAATGTTGGCCTGCCTTGCTAGGGAACAAGGCTGGATGGAGAATAAGTCTGATTAATTGACAGAAACAGGCTTCAAAAAGTGGGTAATACAAACTTTTCTGAGCTAAAAGAACTTGTTCTAACCCAATGCAAAGAAATTAAGAATGTTGAAAAAAGGTTTGATGAAATGCTAATGAGAATAAACAGCTTAGAGGGAAAATAATTGAATTAATGGAGCTGAAAGCAACACGAGAACTTCGTGAAGCATACACATGTTTCAATAGCCAAATTGACCAAGCAGAAGAAAGGATTTCAGAGGTCGAAGATCAACTCAATGAAATAAAATGAGAAGGCAAGATTAGAGAAAAAAGAGTAAAAGGAAATGAACAAAGCCTCCAAGAAATATGAGATTACGTGAAAAGACCTAATCTATGTTTGATAGGTGTATCTGAATGTGATAGAGAGAATGAATCGAAGCTGGAAAACACTCTTCAGGTTATTATCCAGGAAAACTTCCCCAACCTAGCAAGGCAGGACAAGATTCAAGTGCAGGAAATACAGAGAACACCACAAAGATATTCCTCAAAAACAGCAACCCCAAGGCACATACTCGTCAGATTCACAAGGGTTGAAATAAAAGAGAAAATGCTAAGGGCAGCCAGAGAGAAACGTCGGGTCACCCACAAAGGGAAGCCCATCAGACTCACAGCAGATCTCTCGGCAGAAACCCTACAAGCCAGAAGAGAGTAGGAACCAATATTCAACATCTTTAAAGAAAAGAAATTTTCAACCTAGGATTTCATATCCAGTGAAACCAAGTTTCATAAGTGAAGGAGAAATAAAATCCTTTATGAACAAGCAATTACTCAGAGATTTCATCACCACCAGGCCTGCTTTACAAGAGCTCCTGAAAGAAACACTAAACATAGAGAGGAACAACCAGTACCAGCCACTCCAAAAATGTACCAAATGGTAAAGAGCATTGACACAATGAAGAAACTGCATCAACTAACAGGCAAAATAACCAGCTAGCATCAAAATGGCAGGATCAGATTCACACATAACAATATTAACCCTAATTGTAAATGGGTGAAATGCCCCAATCAAAAGATAACAGACTGACAAATTGGATAAAAAGCTAAAACCCATCGGTATGTGTATCCAGGAAACCCATCTCACATGCAAGGATACACATAGGCTCAAAATAAAGAGATGGGGGAAGATTTACCAAGCAAATGGAGAGAAAAAAAAAAGGAGTAGTTGCAATCCTAGTCTCTGATAAAATAGATTTTAAACCAACAAAAATCAAAAGAGACAAAGAAGAACATTACATAATGGTAAAAGGATCAATGCTACAAGAGGAGCTAACCATCCTAAATATATACACACCCAATACAAGAGTACCCAGATACATAAAGCAAGTTGTTAATCACTTACAAAGAGACTTAGACTCCCACACAATAATAGTGGGAGACTTTAACACTCTACTGTCAATATTAGACAGATCAATGAGACAGAAAATTAACAAAGATATCCAGGACTTAAACTCAGACCTGGACCAAGCAAATCTAATAGACATTTACAGAACTCTCCACCCCAAATCCACAGAATATACATTCTTCTCAGCACCACATCACACCTACTCTAAAATTGACCACATAATTGGAAGTAAATCACCCCTCAGCAAATGCAAAAGAACAGAAATCATAACAGTCTCTCACACCACAGTGCAATCAAGTTAGAACTCAGAATTCGGAAACTAACTCAGAACCACACAGCTTGATGGAAACTGAACAACTGGCTCTTGAATGTTGACTGGATAAACCATGAAATGAAGGCAGAAATAAAGGTGTTCTTCAAAACCAATAAGAACAAAGACACAGCAAACCAGAATCTCTGGGACACATTTAAAGCAGTGTCTAGAGGAAAATACATAGCAATAAATGCCCACATGAGAAACAAGGAAATACCTGAAATTGACACCCTATCGTCAAAATTGAAAGAGCTAGAGGAGCAAGATCAAAAAACTCAAAAGCTAGCAGAAGACAAGAAATAATTAAGATCAGAGCAGAACAGAAGGAGATAGAGACACAAAAATCCTTCAAAAAATCAATAAATCCAGGAGCTAGTTTTTTGAAAAGATCAACAAAATAGACCATTAGCCAGATTAATAAAAAAGAAAAGCGAGAATAATCAAATAGATGCAATAAAAAATGATAAAGGGGATATCACCACAGATTCCACAGAAATACAAACCACCATCAGAGATTACTACAAACAATTCTATGCATATAAACCAGTAAACCTGGAGGAAGTGGAAAAATTCCTGGACACTTGCATCTTCCCAAGCCTAAACCAGGAAGAAGTCGAAACCCCGAGTAGACCTATAACAAGGGCTGAAGTTGAGGCAGCAATTAATAACCTATCAACCAAAAAAAGCCCAGGTCCAGATGGGTTCACAGCCGAATTCTACCATATGTACAAAGAGGAGATTGTACCACTCCTTCTGAAACTATTCCAGACAATCCAAAAAGAGGGAATCCTTCCCAAATCATTTTATGAGACCAACATCATCCTGATGCCAAAACCCGGTAGAGACTCAACAAGAAAAGAAAACTTCAGGACAATATTCGTGATGAACATAGATGAAAAAATATTCGATAAAATACTGGCAAGCCAATTGCAACAGCACATCAAAAAGCTTATCCATCACAATCAAGCAGAGTTCATCCTGGGGATGCAAAGCTGGTTCAACATATGCAAGTCTATAGCTCACCACATAAACAGAACCAACGACAAAAACCACATGATTATCTCAACAGATGCAGAGAAGGCCTTTGACAAAATTCAACAGCCCTTTATGCTAAAAACTCTCAATAAACTAGGAATTGATGGAACATATCTCAAAATAATAAAAGTTATTTATGACAAACCCACAGCCAATATCATACTGAATGGGCAAAAACTGGAAGCATTCCCTTTGAAATCTGGCACTAGACAAGGATGCCCTCTCTCACCACTTCTATTCAATACAGTATTGGAAGTTCTAGCTAGAGCAATCAGGCAAGAAAAAGAAATAAAGGGTATTCAATTAGGAAAGGAGGAAGTCAAATTGTCTCTATTTGCAGATGACATGATTGTATATTTAGAAGATCCCATCATCTCAGCCCAAAATCTCCTGAAACTGATAAGCAAGTTCAGCAAAGTCTCAGGATACAAAATCAATGTGCAAAAATCACAAGCACTCCTATATACCAATAACAGACTTAAAGAGAGCCAAATCAAGAACCAACTGCCATTCACAATTGCTACAAAGAGAATCAAATACCTAGGAATACAACTAACAAAGGATGTAAAGGACCTCTTCAAGGAGAACTACAAACCTCTGCTCAATGAAATAAGAGAGGACACAAACAGATGGAGAAACATTCCATGCTCATGGTTAGGAAGAATCAATACCATGAAAATGGCCATACTGCCCAAAGTAATTTATAGATTCAATGCTATCCCCATCAAGCTACCAATGACTCTCTTCACAGAAGTGGAAAAACCACCTTAAACTCCATATGGAACCAAAAAAGAGCCCGCATAGCAAAGTCAATTCTAAGCAAAAAGAACAAAGTTGGAGGCATCACACCATCTGATTTCAAACTATACTACAAGATTACAGTAATCAAAAGAGCATTGTACTGGTACCAAAACAGAGATATAGACCAATGGAACAGAACAGAGGCCTCCGAGGCAACACAACACATCTACAACCATCCAATCTTTCACAAACCTGACAAAAACAAGCAATGGGGAAAGGATTCCTGTTTAATAAATGGTGTTGGGAAAACTTGCTAGCCATGTGCAGAAAGCAGAAACTGGACCCCTTCCTGACACCTTACACTAAAATTAACTCCAGATGCATTGAACACTTAAACTTGAGACATAATACCATAAAAACCCTAGAAGAAAATCTAGACAAAACCCTCCAGGACATAGGCATAGGCAAGGACTTCATGACTAAAACACCAAAAGCATTGACAGCAAAAGCCAAAATAGACAAATTGGACCTAATTAAACTTCAGATCTTCTGCACAGCAAAATAAGCAATCATTAGAGTGAATCAGCAACCAACAGAATGGGAAAAAATTTTTGCAATCTACCCATCTGACAAAGGGCTGATATCCAGAATCTACAAAGAACTGAAACAGATTTACAAGAAAAAAACAAACAAGCCCATTCAAAAGTGGGCAAAGGATATGAACAGACACTTTACAAAAGAAGATATATATGAGGCCAACAAACATGAAAAAATGCTCATCATCACTGGTTATTAGAGAAATGCAAATCAAAACTACATTGAGATACCATCTCATGCCAGTTAGAATGGCGATCATTTGAAAATCTGGAGACAACAGATGCTGGAGAGGATGAGGAGAAATAGGAACACTTTTACACTGTTGGTGGGAGTGTAAATTAGTTCAACCATTGTGGAAGACAGTGTGGTGATTCCTCAAGGACCTAGAAATAGAAATTCCATTTGACCCAGCATTCCCATTATTGGGTATATATCGAAAGGATTATCAATCGTTCTGTTATAAAGACACATGCACACGAATGCTCATCATAGCATTTTTTACAATAGCAAAGACTTGGAACCAACCCAAATGCCCATCGATGATAGACTGGACAGCGAAAATGTGGCACATATACACCATGGAATACTATGAAGCCATAAAAAACGATGAGTTCCTGTACTTTGCAGGGACATGGATGAACCTGGAAACCATCATTCTCAGCAAACTGACACAAGAACAGAAAATCAAACACCGCATGTTCTCACTCATAGATGGGTGTTGAACAATGAGAACACATGGACACAGGGAGGAGAGCATCACACACTGGGGTCTG
>PVKV010018084.1:0-34085 GCA_004027835.1 Alouatta palliata | reverse complement strand
AAGAACAGAAAATCAAACACCGCATGTTCTCACTCATAGATGGGTGTTGAACAATGAGAACACATGGACACAGGGAGGAGAGCATCACACACTGGGGTCTGTGGGGGGGAACTGAGGAGGGGCAGCAGGGGGTGGAGAGTTGGGAGGGAAAACATGGGGAGAAATGTCAGATATAGGTGATGAGTTGGAAGGCAGCAAACCACATTACCATGTATGTACCTATGCAAAAATCTTGCATGTTCTTCACATGTACCCCAAAACCTAAAATGCAATAAAATGTATATATATAAAGAATAATGTTGATATCAGCAAAAAAAAAAAAAAAAAAATCACTGGATCATTAAGGCCTGATTAGAATACTGCAAAAGACTTTCTCTCATGACAAAGAAAAAGCTCAATGGCAACATCTCTGAAATCAACAGATGCTGAGACTTCAGGCTGAGCCAAGACAGGGTGAAGGAGAGTCATGCAGGCAAGTTCATGCTAATAAACACTTTTTGTGTAGTAATCTCATGCTTGCATTTGGCTTATCAAATCATGCATCAAATTATAAAATTATACAAGTAAACATATTGATAAATGTAGGGTTAGATTACATGAGAGAAATCCAGTGTAACATTTGATTACAAGTGATATTGAGATAAATATGCATCATGGGCATTGGAATATACATTTTGGTCCTGGAGTCCCCAGTCACATCTGATAGTCAAACATTATTATTTAACAACTTAAACTTTCTTAAACTAAATACATTAAAATTACATTAAACTATGTATGTAAAGCATAAAAGTCAAAAATCTTACATTGCTTCTGGATTCATAATACAGACAGCTCCTGAGCACTGGCATTTGTTAATGTCATCATAAGTGATCCCCATACTGAGGCTCAATAATTGTGCTAAAATAACTGCAAGAGATTCCAGACTTACGGTTCTGGGATGCTGAGAAAAAAAAATAAATGTACATTATTTTGTTTACTGGTAGAACAATGCAATTATTAAAGAGTCACGTGATAAAATGGAATAGGCACTTCTAATATGCTATTCCCAGAAGTGCCATCCATGTTGGCCTAACTCATTATAAATACAAGAAAATTATGAAAAATAAAATCTAAAGTTTTACCAATATGTAAATGGATGACACATCTGATGGCCTCAGACAAAGAAAAGAAATTGCTCCAGGAATTTGTTAACTACATATAAAAACCATTGCAGTCTTATTTGTATTCACAAAAGATAATATTTAAAGAAAAACACATAGAAAAACATAGTGTCAAATTATGAAGACGTATTTTAATTTGTAATTTGGTCATTACTCGAGGTTGGGAAGGGTGGTAGAAAGTGGGGGATAAAGGGGAGATGGTTTAATGAGCACAATTAAACAGAATAAGGTCTAGGATTTCTAGGACAATATTGTTACATTAGTTAACAACACTTACTGTATATGTTAAAATAACTAAGAGTAGAATTAGAATGTTCCTAATACAAAGAAATGATATAAAGGCTTGAGGTGATGGATATTCCAATTATCCTAATTTAATCATTACACATTGTATGCCTGTACCAAAACACCACATCTCTCCAATAAATATTGGAGTACCCATAATAATTAAAAATTTTAAAAATTGATTTCTCAAATATAATATTTTATATAGCCATTTCATAAATGTTTTTGTAAACTCATAAGTTAACCCATTGAATTAATTAATATTATGGCAATAATGACTGATAATAAGAATTCTGACTTTTCAGTTGTTTAAATTTTTATTGGGTAAACTAAAATATCTTTGTAATTTCTTTCTTTGTAAGAGTAAGATGCTTACTATAATGCATTTTGATGATACTATGACATGAATTTTGAGAAAAATCCACAAATCCTTTAAATATATCTAATAACATTTTGATGAATATACTTCATGATAGGCTTCTAGGTATACATTTTAGTTTCTTCTGTTTGCTTCTCTAAGTCAATTTCCCATCATTTTCTACCATGCTGTCTAGCCCAGGAAGATGACACAAATGGATTATGTCAGTGGGATGCTTTGCCCTTGACTTTTACCTTGATTTATTCTAATGGAGAGAAGAGAACGAGATGTGAATGAAAGCAAAGTATTTATTACATCACTGCAAGGGTGCTTACGTCTCTTTGAACCCTTGAAAGGAGGTCTACCTTCTCTCTGTGACTCTGATAAAATGACTCCCTTGCCTCTGTCAACACTTAGTACCCATTAAAGTTCTTTATTACTTTTGAGGAGGTACTGCAAAGCAAAGGTTCTACGTTTTCCATGCACATGGATCAAAACTCCATTTATCAAATTTCCGCATTTGAATGTACCATCTGCTTTCAGAGAGACAGTGTTAGAAAGGAGGAGGAGTATGAGGAGGAGGAGAAAAAGGAAAAGAATGAAAAGGAGAAGAAGGAAAAGAAGAAGGAGAAGACAGGGAAGAAGAAGGAGAAAGAGTGATTCTACTGGGAATAAAATGAAGGATTCAGCCAAATTTAAAGAGGTTAAATACTGTAGTAGTATATTAATTCTGGCGCAGTTATTTTAAACCGTCTTGTTTTCAAGATATTGTAGAAAGGGCTTATTAATCAAACAATAAATGCATCTTTACACTTTTCTCTTTTTCTCCTGTTTCCTGTTATCTTTTACAGTTCACTAAGATGGAAACAACAACATCCAATGGTTTCACTTTAGGCATTTGTATAAAAGCAGGATATTTTCTTTCTTCATGTGCAGTCGCTCCTGCATTCCGTATCTTCGTATTATTGCATATAATTTGATCTTTCCTTTCATTGTATTTCCATTCAAAGACATTTTCAAATGTCTTTGATCATTATAGGATCAAAGACATGGTTTTGCATTTGAGATGACATTTCTTTACATTTTCTTTGTGATCATCTCACTTTGGATTTCTCTTAATCAGTCTGGCCTGCTGTAACAAAATACCAGAGAAGACTTGGTGGTTTAATCCAGAGAAATTTATTTCCTTGCAGTTCTGTGGAATTTCACAGTCCTAGAAGTCCAAGATCAGGGTGCTGACAAGGTTGGTTGGCATCTGCTGAGACCTTCTTGGTTTGTAATAGGCTGCCTTCTTGCTGCTCTTTCCTCGGTGTGTACCTGGAGAGCCTCATCTCTGGTGTCTCTTCCTCCTCTTACATGGACAGCAGTCCTATTGAATAAGCCCTGTGCCTTATGACCTATTTAATCTTGATTACCTCTTTTCAGGTTTCATCTAGGAATATAGTCACATCGAATGTTAAAACTTCAACATATGAATTCAGGGGGAACACAGTTCAGTCCAGACTAGTATAAAAAAATTTAAAAGATATGGAAGGCAGTGAAAGAATTTCCTACAGGTCATTGTTATTATTATCTGTGATTTGAAAACCAAGCGACAATAAAGCAAAACTGTGTTTAACACTGAATTTAAAAAAATATATTTTGGGACAAAAAAATTCAACAAAGCAGAAATTTTTTTTGGTGAATATACCTGATTAGAACCATGGCTTTCAAATGATAACAGCAACAAGCCTTTATTAGGCTTCTTATATGCCAATCACCAGATGGAGAAATTTGTAAACAGGTATGTATTTGTTGAGACTTCTTTTGTTGTGTAACATGTGAATATTCCCTAAAAATGTGCCTGATATAAAAGTTTTGAAAAAGAACACTCTTGTCTCTAATTTTAGGTATCCACATTCTATTTATTCCTTTTTTTTCTTTAATGAACATGTTATGTTTTATTCAACTCATTATTTACTCAAGGAACTGGTGAGATGTTCACACCAATTCAAAGAGTATATTAGTCTCTTCTCATGCAGCTAATAAAGACACACCTAAGACTGGGTAATTTACAAAGAAAAAGAGGTTTATTAATTCATTAATTTTGAGTGTAACTGTACTTTTAATTTCTGTAGAGTGCACTACAGTATATGATATTCCACAATATATTTATGCATTTGATGGATAAAATGACTCAATATTGTTAAGATACTAATCTCCCTGAAATTTATCTAAAGTTTCCATTAAAAAAAATAAAAATCAAACAATTTTGTTGAAATTGACAAACTGATTTTAAAATGGAAATGCAGACGACTTGGAATACCTAAAAGAGTCTTGAATAATGGACTAGTAGGCTTTACACTACCATTTTCGATGTTTCACTATCAAGCTGGGGTCATTATGACAATGTGATGTTGGTGGAAGGACATATAAAAACACCAATGGCCATAAAAGATTCCTGAAAGAGGCTAGCAATATGGTGACTTTATCTCTGTAACAAAACCAGAATTGTATTTCTGTGGAGGAAAACTAGACTTTAAATAAGTTGTTATGGAGCAATTACCTATCTAATGTGAACTAACTGATTCTGTTCCCTATTTAACACCAAACAAATTAATGTGGATTATATACTGAAAGGCAAAACAATCAAGCTTGTGTTATAGAATAGCTTCATGATTTTAGAATGGGCAAACATTTCTTGAAGGTGTCTCTTTTTATATTAAGTTTCCTGAGAGTTTTTGATCTTTCTTTTTTTGTCATGAATACATTCTAAATTTTGTCAAATGTATCTTTCTGCATCTATTTTTAATAAAGATTATAAAAGTTAATTTTCAAATATAAAACTCATCTTGTATTCCTAGAATAATTTCTATGTGTTTGCCATGCCATACTCATTTGATATATTACAGCATTCTTTTTGTTAACATATAGTTAACATAAATCTCAAATCATAAAACAAGGTGAGCATTAGCCCCTCCTTTTGCGTTATCTAAAGTAACCTATTACAAGCATTAAATATTTTGGAGACATTATTATGGAGATCATGTGGGCCTAGATTTTTAGTTTGTTTTGGAGGAAAGTGTTTTAATTATAGACTCAACTATGCCAATGGATGAATGGTGATTCAGATTTACTTTTCTATTTACTTGAGAAAATTTATTACTCATAAAATTTTATCCATATTTATTGTCATTAATTGGTTGAAGATATGCCTTCTTATATGTGTAATATATGTAGGACCTGTGGTCATCTTATCCCTTGTTTCAACTAATATTTGGATAATTTGTTTTTTCAGTTTCTTTGAAATAAGATACCCATTTTGGTAAGTTGTTATAAAATTGTATATATCTTAAAAAAATCAGTTTGAGCTTTGATAATTTTCTTCATTATATTTTGTTAATAGCCAATATCATTTTTAAAAATTATTTCCTACTTACTAGCATCTCTCAGCCTAACTCATCATCTATATGCTTTTCAGAGATTGAGTTACACCATCTACATTCAAACTAACTTTAATTTTATTTATACCTTAAAGCTATAAATGCACCACCTCTCAGCTCTACCATTTTGGAATCCCATAAATTTAGATATGCTGTATTTTTAATGTCATTTAGTTCAAAATGAGTTATCTCACTTTTTTACTTGCAAATCTTTAGAGATTTTTAAGTGATATTTTTATTATTTGGTTCTCATTTAAATCCACAATGGTCAGACACTTTTCTCCGTAAGATTTCAATCATTTAATATTTATTGATACTGCTTTATTTCTCATATTATCTGTTTTGATAAATACTCTACATTAGTATTATGTTGCTCTTTGGTATATGATTTTAGAAATATTACGTCAACAAAATAAAAAATTTTATATTGCTGAGGTAAGTTGGTTTTTTCCATTCTCAGATGTGATTATGATCTCTTTTCCTTTTTTCTCTCACTGTGCTGTATATATTTTGAAGCAATGTAATTAGATATATGCAATCTTATGATTGCTTTCTTCCCCTTCAAGAGTTCATCATAATTAAATATTCCTCTTTATTTCTCCTAGAACATCTTGCCTTAAGACTACTGCTATGGACCAAATTGCGTCCCTCCCGCTCCAAATTCATATGCTGAAACTGTGACCCCCCTCAACGTGACTATACCTAAAGTTGTATAATTGTCTCATTGTACCCCTTGAATATATATTTTTATTAATTAAATATTTAAAATAAAAAGTATATGCTGATTATTCTTGTTTGTACTCAACAAAAAACTACTTGTGTTGTGGTTTCACATATAAACTTAGGAAGGAACAGCACTGGAAGGATACAGACCCTAGATTGCAATCTACAGCCCTGCAGGATTAAGTAGAAAGGGTGGTGGGAATTTGAACATCAAAAAACAGAACTTTGTTATTTTCTTAAATATCTCACTTCTGTAAACATTGGCTATAGCTGATTTTTCCAGTGAAAGGGCAGGCAAAATAACTGTGGAGAATAAGAAAGAATACTAGAAAATTGTTCTTCCAGTTATCATTACTAAAGAGACAATTTTTCTCTGCCCATTCTGGTAGCTAGTTTGCCTTTAATTTAATAATTTTGTTGTAATTGTTGAGACAGGGTCTTGCTCTGTTGCCCAGGCTGGAATGCAGTGGTGCAATCATGGCTCAGTGTAACCTTGAACTCCTGGGCTCAGGTCATCCTCCCACCACAGCTGGGACTATAGGGGCCTGCCACCGTGCCTGGCTAATATTTCTATTTTAAAAAATTATTGTAGAAGTGAGTTTTTACTATGGTGCCCATGCTGGAAGCCTGCCCTGCAGAGAGAATCCGTTCTGCTCTCCTCTTTGTTAATCAGTGAAGGCTCTCCACAGGAGAGTCTTAAGATTTCTTAGTGTGGCATGTGACAAAATAAATAAACCAAATTCCAGCATTTGAGACCAGATAAATCACTTGACCATAAGTATAAGCCACCTTCTCCAGACTTTTTAATAAATATTGAAGATTAATTTTTGTTGAGCATATTTTTCATATGTTGTTGGCCACTTGTATGTCTTCTTTTGAGAAGTGTCTGTTCATGTCTTTTGCCCATTTTTTTAATGGGGTTATTTGTTTTTGCTTGCTTAATTGTTTTACTTCCTTATAGATGCTGGATATTAGACCTTTGTCAGATACATAGTTTGTGAATATTTTCTCCCTTTCTGTAGGTTGTCTGTTTACTCTGTTGATGTTTTTTGCTGTGCAGAAGCTCTTTTAATTAAATCTCACTTGTAAATTTTTGTTTGTGTTGCAATTATTTTTGAGGACTTAGTCGTATATTATTTGGCAAGGTCAAAGTCCAGAATGGTGGTTCCTAGGTCTTCTTCTAGAATTCTTATAGTCTGAGCTGTTACATTTAAATATTTAATCCATCTTGAATTAATGTTTGAATATGGTGGAAGGTAAGCATCTAGTTTTATTCTTCTGTGTATGGCTAACCAGCTAATCATTAGAGAAATGCAAATCAAAACCACAATGAGACTATCTCACACTAATCAGAATAGCTCTTATTACAAAATTTTTTTTAAAAAAACAGATACTCATGAGGCTATGAGGAAAATGGAATGATTATACCTTGTTAGAGGGACTGCAATTAGCTCCGCAACTGTGGAAAGCAGTTTGGAGATTTCTCAAATAACTTAAAAAAGAACTACCACTCAACCCGGCAATCCTATTACTGGGCATATACTTTAAAGAAAATAAATCAATCCCAGCATGTTGGGAGGCTGAGGTGGGTGGATCACCTGAGGTCAGGAGTTCAAGATCAGCCTGGCTAACGTAGCAAAACCTGTCTCTACTAAAAATACAAAACTTAGCCAGGCATGGTGTTGAGTGCCTGTAATCCCAGTTACTTGGGAGGCTAAGGCTGCCATTGCACTCCAGCCTGTGCAACAGAGCAAGACTGTCAAGCAAGAAAGAGAGAAAGAGAGAAAGGGAGGAAGGGAAGAAGAGAGGAAGAAAAAGGAAGAAAGGAAGAAAGGAGGAAAGAAAGAAACAAAGAAAGAAGGAAAGAAAAAGAAAGAAGGAAAGAAAGAAGGAAGTAAGGAAGAAAGGAAGGAAGGAAGAAAAGGAAGGGAGAGAGGGAGAGAAAGAAGGAAGGAAGGAAAGAAGGAAGGATGGAAGAAAATCATTCTAACAAAAAGACACAGGCACTTATGTGATTATCACAGCATTATTTACAATAGCAAAGACATGGAATCAATCTAAGTGCCCATAAATGGTGGAATGGATAAACGAAATGTGATACATATAAACCATGGAATACTACGCAGCCATGAAAAAAACATTATCTTTGCAGCAACATGGATGCAGCTAGAGGCTATTATCCTAAGTGAATTAACTCAAGAACAGAAAATCAAATACTGCATGTTCTCACTTATAAGTGGGAGCTAAACATTGGGTCCACTTAGACATAAAGATGGTAACCATAGAAACTAGGAACTACTGAGGGTTGGAGGAAGGGTTGAAGTCTAACTAGTGGATACAATGCTCAGTACCTGGGTGATATAATCAGTCATACCCCAAACCTTAGCATCTCACAATATACCCAGGTAACAAACTTACATATGTATGTCCTAAATGTAAAATAAAAGTGGAAATTATTTTTAAAAATAAATAAGATAATTTTTATCTCAATTTGATTGATTCATCTCTTTACAGCTTTTGTTAGCTTCACTTCATTTGTTCATTGCCTCTCTGAAACTCCAGCAGATGTTGTACAAACACTCACACAACAAAAAGGCAAGTTCGATTTTTCAGAATAGTGATGGTATTATGAAATAACAGCAAACAATATCAGTTTTGAATACACTAATGTTTTCTACTAAGATAATTAATGTCAATTAGGACGTTTGGTTCTATTATTCTTACGCCCTATGAAGCCTTTTCAGGTGACTGATATTTTCAAATGTTTTATTTTAGTCTGGTTCAAAATTACGTTAGCTACATAATTAAGAAAATGCACAAAATTTAAGTTTTAGCTAAAATTAATGATTAAATATTAAGATTATGAAAACTCAAAGAGCACTTTACGGTAAGACTAAACTAGATCACTACCTTAACTTTCTAGAAAGAGTATGTTGAACTCATAATAGGAAATTGAAAAATTTTTATATATAGTGAATTCAATGAGCACTTCTTATAGTTTAAACATTTCTATCAGCAACAGTGACAAAGACACTTAGAACAATGCGAATTTTAATATACATACAAATAAAATATGAAAATGTTTAACTGTATACTAATCTATGTAGCATACTTTCTCTACATAACCGTACATACCAGAACAACACCTCCTGCATAGTTAGCATCACACATCTTCCCTTGAAGTGTTGCACCAACATAATTTGACTTTTCTCTGTAACTTAAGTTTAAAAAGGGATCATAATCACATAATTTTGTGAAATGAAGCACAATTAATACTAAATTTTTATAAGACAAATGTTACATTTATAATTATTAAAATTTCCATCTAACATTAGTGTAGCAGAGCATAAGATGTGACTGAATCTTTCTGCTTCTTTTAAAAACAAGAAAATAGATCTTAAAAACAAATAATAAAAAGTGTTTTTCATATGAATTTCTGTAACAGTGATTTTTATGTAGATTTTACAGAAACTAAAACAAAAAACGAATAAAACAAAAAATGATAAAAAGAAACACAATTCCTGTGTGCATAAACTAATTGTATTCAATAACTCACTTGAATAAACTGCACAATAAAAAATAAAAATAAATAAATAAATAAATAAATAAATAAAATTTCTTAAAAGTAAAAAGTTAAGGCAATGCAATTGGTTAATGAGCAGAAATACACTATGGACTAAAGTCTCTCATTATTCAGACAAATTAGCCTTCCAAAGACATGAAAAAGGCATGTCATATTTATAGGACAGAAGATAAAAAGTAAAACGTTTAAAACTCCCGATATAATCTTTAAAATTCTCTCTTTCTATATACATATATATACACACACACATATAATATATATATATATATATGTCTTCAGAATATTGATGAAAGAAAAACAGAGGCTATTAAATAGAAAGGAAGGCTTATGTACTAAAACCTTAAGCACAATGCAGATATATTAGAGGTATTAAAACACAGTGTTTCACTTTCTTTTCTTGCTTTTTAATTTTATAACAACTAATCATAAGAAGTAAGCTGATTACTATATTTATAGAATTCAGATGTTTCTCCAAATAGATATTGTGAAAAGTTTATGCAGTGTGTGAGACATTTAATAA
The DNA here is from genome assembly GCA_004027835.1 of Alouatta palliata. NCBI lineage: Eukaryota > Metazoa > Chordata > Mammalia > Primates > Atelidae > Alouatta > Alouatta palliata. Next base: position 24,034 of record PVKV010018084.1, on the reverse strand, counting down.
TGTGGTATACACTCTAGGAAAGAAGTAATATGGGAACAAGACTGAGGAGTGAGTTTTAACTTAAACCAATAAATAAGTTGATTTCAGTCATTCTGATATAAATACCATGTTGTGAAAAATATTTACACGGTGTATGTCAGAAAAAAAAAAAGAGTTTCTTTTTTCTACATGCTTATCAACTATCAGATATTGGGTCAAATTGGATTTTTTTTTCAGATAAGCTTTATATAATGTCAAGATATGCTTACACAAGTAAAAATGCCACATCATGGGGACGTAAAACAAGATAAGATCTTTTCCATTTTAAAAATGTGTGTAGTAACTCATTAGCATCTCCAGTGGTTGCAATTTTATTTTCATCTATCCAAAGCTCCAGTGAAGACAGAATAATTGTAAGATTAAATGAAACAAAAATCTAAAATAGAAAACATACAAAAATATGTTCAAATGTCACCGTTTTTAAAAATTGGATATTTATGTTTGAAAACAAGTTTATGACAAACATTAAACAAGTGTGCTATAAGTCTGCATTCGATTTTTTAAAGTGTACTAAATTTAAAATGTTACTAATAATTAAAGTAATACTTGAGATTTTATAATGCTTGCATTTAAGGAAGCCCCATACCCCATGCTTTATATAATTTAAGTTTTATAGTAGACAAATTAAGTGCATATAATTATTATTATTCCTACTTCAGATAAGTAAAATTTAAAATAAAACTTAATTTCCCCTATACCACACAACATGTGTATTCATGAAGTGTCATAAGGAGGTATACAAATCGTTTCAGTAACACAAGAAGTGCAAAAGTACTAAGAAGCAAACACTTACAGCATTCGTCAATCCAATCAACTGGAAAATTTTTTGAGTGACAGCAGTTGTATCAGACCCAATATGATTATACTGTAAAATATAATTATCTTTTAGATATAAATATATTGCTTAACATTTAATAATTGTTATTGTTTCATTAAAATTCAGTTTAGTGAAGTAAAAAAATTGTTTAAACTACCAACATGTTGTTAGTGTTCAGATATTATTTTTATACAAATTATATATGTTCAGTATAAAAAATGAAAAATATAATTGAAATTTGATTTTTTCTATAGAAATCAAAAAATTTTAAAACATAAAAAGATATACTTCAACTATCAAAATAATTATAATTATCAAAAGAAATGATTAGCTCTAAACTCTAATATTTAAATGTGTTTATTGGACACATAGTACATTTTCAAACATACAAATCACCTAAAAGTAAAGAAACATAAAAAGTATGTCATGCAAATAGTAATAAGAGAGCTAGGATGTCTTTCAGGAAGACATAAAAATTACAAACATGTATGCATCCAAAAATAGAGCCAGATGATTACACAAAGCAAAAAATAATAGAATTGAAGAGAGAAACAGAAAATTCAACAATTACATTCAAAGACTTATGTAAAAAACTTTCAATAATAGAATGCCTGGGCAAAAAATCAACAGAGATATTGAAGACTATAACAAAACTATAAGGCAATAGATATCTATAGAATATTTCACTATAAAACAGCAAAATATGCATTATTTTTAAGTGTCCATGTAACATGATCCAGAAATAGAGCATATAAAAATGAAAATGATTCAGGATGTCCAAAACAATTTTAAATAAGAACGAAGTTGGAGAACCCACATATCTCAACTTCAAAACGAACTATAAACTACAGTAACCAAGACAATTTGTTACTGGCATTTTATTAGATTTACCAATCACTGAAATTAAAATGAGTGTCCAGATTAAGTTTTCAAAATTAAAAACTTTATCCTTCAAACAACACCATCAAGAAAACAAAAAGACAACCTTCAGAGATGGTAAAAATATTTGCAAAATATATATCTGACAAAGATCTAGTATATAGAATATATAAAGAATATTTACAACTAAACAACAAAAAGACAACCTAATTAAAACATGTGCAAAGAATGTGAATAGACATTTCTCAAAATTAGATACGCAAATGACTAATAAAAAATATAAATAGTTTCAGCATCATTACATATTAGGGAAATATAAATCAAAACCACAATGAGAAACTAATTCACTTTCATTAGAATCACTGTAATTAAAAAGACACACAATAACAGCTGTTGGCGAGGATGTGAAGAAATTGTAACTCTTATGCATGCTGATGGAAATATAAATTGGAGCAAACATTTTTGAAGACAGTTTGTCAAAGGTGAAATGGAGATACCTTATAATCCAACAATTTGCAGTTCTCATTTTCACATCTACCCAATACAAATTAAAGCACATGGCCACATAAAAACTTGTACACAAATGTTTATAGCAACATTATTCATAATAACTTAAAAGTGGAAAAAGTGAAATATTCATCAACTAATGAAGAGGTAATCAAATTGTGATACAATAGGATAATATTGTACAGTAAGAAAAAATGCAGTACTAATACATGCCACAACATGCATAAACCTGAAAAACATTACAGTAAATGAAAAAGCAAAATCATGAATCATTACATATTGTATGATGCCATTTAAATGAAATGTGCAAAACAGGAAAATCTCTACAGTCAGAAAATAAATTAGTGATTGCTTGGCCTGTGGTACAGGAAAGTAGGGGCAGAGGGACTGGAAGTAACTGCTAATGAATACATATTCTTTTTGTAAGGTGATGAATATTCTAAAATTACATTATTGTTATTATTGTTTGCACAAATCTGTAAATATACTAAAAACCATGTAATTTTACATTTCAAATAGTTTAACATCATGAAAAGGAAATTACATTTCAATAAAGCTGTTTAAAAACAACAGCAAAAAAAAAAAAAAAAAAAAAAAAAAAAAAAAAAAGCAGTTGGAACTTCCAAATCCTCTCCTTTTCAAGGAGATCAGTGAGTACATCTCTCCACTACGAGCAGGTTATAATAAAGGGCCTTTAAACAGGGAACAACTCCTGAAAAGAGAGAGATTAAATGTAATATTTTAATTTCCCCAATCAACACTCCAACCATATATTTAATTAATAGTGCTCTATCCCCCAACAACAAAAATGTGAAGATACAGAGGTTATCCAAAGAAAAAGCAGAACTCTCCCCACTTGAAAATCACATGCATCTAAACAATTTGCAACTTTGATTTTAACAACTAAACATCGAAATATAATTACAACAGTGATAATTTTTTTTTTAATTTACTCATTTCATTAGAGAACTAGGTAAACGTCACATTACATGGCCAAGTCCAAAATAATTTTGCACAGTTAGAATGTGTTCAAGAAACCAGCCACAATTTAACTGGATTAGATTTCAACAAGGACATGACTGTTCCTCCAAATAACCTTCACTTAGGAAGATGACATTCCTCCAATATGAGGAAAGACAATAAATGCACTTTCTTCTCTCTGTCACTGAGGAAGAAATTCTCCCTCTTGAGGGACCAACACTATTTCTTTTTTGCTGCTCTTTTCCCTTCTCCTTTCTTTAGTTTCCCCTTTCCACGAAGGTTCTTAAGTCGTTTTTGCTCATCCATAAAATCCTGATGCTCATCTCTGTAAAGTCCCAGAAGTCGGAGTGTCCGCATGAGTCGAGAGTTAAGTGTGGCGATCTGGATAGCAGTCATAAGTCTGTTTCTTCTTGGCCAAGGGCAGTTGACTGAACAGTTTCACCACTTTCATAGACTTGGAATCAGTAGGCCTGGCGACTTCACCAAATAGCCGAGCACTGAGACGAGACTGCACAAGGCATATTCTGAAAGGGGGGACATTTCTTGGGTGGCAAAGAGTTAGAGTTCCTGAACCTGATCTTCCTCACCCATGTGTCCGTGTCCTGGTGATAATTTTTTTTTAAAGGGATGTCAGGGCCCAAATGGGGTGACTTATGCTAAAGTTTCATGTCAATAAACTAAAACTTAAGTTATTTACTTGAAAGATCAGAGCTTTCAAGAATCAGGGGAGAGATAATAGCCAAACGGGCCAGTTTTCAAAAAAACAGAATGTTCTCAGTAACCAATCAAAAGGGGCCCAGTTAACTTAGCATGATAAGGATGTCCTCTCTGCTTTAACCCATATAAAGAATGTAGCATAATGCTAACAAATCTATTTTTCCGCTATTACTGTTTCCTTATTCTTGATTGTAGAAAGTAAAAGTTCATCTTCAAAGTTTCCCTTCTTGTTAAAGAAGAATAATAATAAATGTTAGAAATAATAGTCTCCTTTAAAGAATAACTTTCTTCAAAGCCTTCTTGCTTTTTGCTAGTAACTCTTTGTTAAGCCTCATCCTATGTAGCTGTTAGAAATAAGGAAATAAGTACATTCTATGTCCCTATACTTTAACCAAGATATTTGTGCTGGACATGCTCACAGGCATGTCCCAGCTTGCAGCCTGTGCCCCTTCCTTATTTGAAATTATTACTTTTCTAAGTCCTTTTGCAAGAAACTTCCTATTTTCCTTTTGTTCTCCATTGTCTTACCAATTCATAAAGGTTTTAAGTTATTAGCCAATAAGATTAGCTTAGACTGTGAGGTCCAGCTCCAACCAATGGAGATCAAACACAGCAGTAAGAGCCCAATGCATAAGGAATAAATATTCCTGCCTTTCTTTTGTTCAGTGTACTCTCGTGGCAAGATGGCTGATGAGCAGCACCCTTTCTGCAGAAAGCAAAATTGCCTTGCTGAGAAAATGTTTTGTCTGAGTGCTAATATTTCCTTGTAGTACCTAAGAACAAGCATTCTGTCTCTGACACTGATAAATCTGCCTGACATAGCTTATGTCTATTTGATGCTGCCTGGTTCATGAATTGCTATTGAAAACCAGTTAGATCTTTAAAACTTAGCTTGTTAGAATTCTGCTCTTTGACAGTCTTTGAATATGGTATCTGAAGAAGGCTTGTGGCTATCCCTGTAACCCATGAGGTATGCAGGTGAGGTGACTGTTGGCGTCTTTATACTTCTCTGTCTTCCTCACCAAATCCAGAGTTTGTCAGTAAGTTCCTCTTGAATTTCAGCTCTGCTCTTATTTGAGCTCCCTGATACTTTTGGCTTTCCAGTTCAAGGTCCTTTTGTGCTGTAGCAAAGCCCAAAATCCGTAAGATTTTGGGTGTTTGTGGTGATCCACAAGACAGAAAAGGGCTGCAGCTTTAGAGGTAAAGAGTAGGTGTTGGCACATTCACAGGAATTTTGTTTCTCTCCTCTGTTTCTTGTCTTATATGCAAAGTTAAGGAAAATCACAGAGAGATTGGTCAAAGGAATCTCAGAGCCGAGCCACAACTTGACTGATGGGCATGGATCAAACACTTGGAAGTTGTTAAAGTGTTTGCCACCTAAAACTAAGATTCCTGTGTTAGGATAAATTGGTGACAGAATGGGTTAGCTTGACACTAGTGCATTTGCCACTTGCCAGCTTCAAGAAAAATTTCCATATGAAGAACACTGTAAAATATCACACAACACAACAGTGTAACACTACCATCTTAGGCTTTTTTTCTCAGCTCCAAGAAACCCAGGCCCCAATATAAGGATGGGATCTTTACATTCTAAAGTATCCAGTAATCCATCTTCTAGTATACCTGCTTCTCTTATGATCAAAATTTATGTTCCTGGAAGCTGTAAATATCCACAAAAAATGGCAAAATCTTACTAAAGACAATTTAGAATTCCAATGGCTTTTATGAGAAATGTTATGATTGTACAAAATCATCCATCTAAGAGGTGCACGTGAAAATAAGTGCTCCCAGAATAGGCATAGGGAATGATACATCTACCTTCATTGATAGGAAGTAGTCTCTGTAAGACCTTAGGATTATTAAATAGCTTCACTAAAATATTCATTACAAAAGACTGTAAGACTGATTAAACCCTTATTGTCCCTCTCTTTTCTCCTCTGCTTACTAACCTTTTTACTTAGTTACCTTCCTTCCTCAAAGACCAAAATAAAGGTAGATAAATGCCTTGTAAATTTAGGCCCTCAAATCAATCAGATGTGCTTCTTTAGCCACCTTTGTATTTTGGTCAAGATCTTGAGCTCAGAGCAATGGTTAAAGACATCACTGTTCTACTAAAAAATCCAAGAAAGTATTTCCTCAAAATAAAATTGTGAAAGGACTGCAAATTAATTTTATAAATAGAAAAAGAATGAACCAGCCTCTGACTATCAGGTAAGATTAAAAGCACTATTTTTAAAACATTCTGGTCTATGCTTGTTGAGCCCAGGCATAGAAAATGCTTTTTCTGCTCTCTGTGTTAGTAGGTTTAACTCTGAATTCAGTAATCTACTTAAAAAACACAAACTAGGTTGGGAAAACACTGATGTAGCCAAAATATGCCTTTATGGCATAATGACTAACTCCAGTCCGTTATTTTGAGATCTTTTTATAAGAAAAAGTTTTATCAAATCTCCATGTATAGGGGATCCTCTTTCCTTTAGCCTGGACTAAAATCACAGAAACTCTTAAGTGGAGAAAAAGCACTGGCTTAAATCTGCAAAGCAAGCCTTGTGTTTATGTTTAAGGTGCTTTTCAGGATCATGTTGTCTTAATGGACTTTTACCCACACCCTTATTTGTTTCAGGAAATGATAGAATTTAGGTCTGAAATGTTCTGTGCCTTTTAAATGTCAATTCTCTATCTTATCATACCTAAATGCCATCCCTTTAGAAATGCAAAATGAGAGTAGCCATCTGTAGATGGTTATTTAGAAATGGAATGAATAAAATGGACATTAATTGGGTTAAAACAAAAGTTTTAATACATTACCAAGGGATGGATGGACCAAAGGGACATGTCGGCTGGTTCCCTAACATTAAAGGATGTTAAGCAAGTCTGCCCTATTTATCCATTGGGAGAATTTTTGAAGCTGGATGGCAGAGATTACAATGAGAAACCTGACTTACAACCACTTGAGGCAATGATCAGGTAGGCTAATCAAGATAAAGAATGACAAAAGGACAAGGGTCCTTTGGCTCAACTCATTGTTAGGGACTCAAAGTCTTTTGCATAAGAGTAGGTAAAATGGTCAGGGTGAAAGAAGTTTCCAGACTCCTTGATATGGGAGCCCCATGTGCTATGGTGCCAAAATCTATTGGTAAAGCCTTGACTTGGGCTACAATTTGATTGAGAGAACATAAAAATGCAAGGATTGATAGGCTTCATAGACTAGAGAATTTCTATTTGAGGGACATTAAAGCTGCCAAGTCACATTTCCTCAGACTAAGGAAAGTCTGTACAACCTATAATGTCCAACTATGGGCAGAAATAGCCAAGTCAGAGAGACAGTTTGATAAAGAAAAGGAAAGTTGGAAGATTTGTTGTCTGAAAAGGAAGAGTGGGGAACAATTTGCAAACTGGCAAACAAAAAAATCTTAAAAGTCTGTTTTAGCCATCTGAGCGAATAATCTTGTTCCACTGGCTACAGATGTAATTTGGATCCAGAGATGCGTGTTTTTATGAACTAGTAAGTTTTGTGTGTTACTGTATCGGGCACATGGCTAAAATCATAGACTACAAACTGCAAGATCCGTTTCTGTGTATGTTGATGTATTGCCTTGTAGTATATATGTATGTTTGTATGTTATATATACAAAATCTTTTATTTTATTTTACTTTAGATGCCTACTATATCTGGCATTTCTCCCCATGTTATCCCTCCCCACCCTCCCTGCCCCCAACTCTCCCCTACCCCCTCCAACTGCCGCCCCGTGTGTGATGCTCCTCTCCCTGAGTCCACATGTTCTTTCTGGTCAACACCAACCTATAAGTAAGAACATGCAGTATTTGGCTTTCTGTTCTTGTGTCAGTTTGCTAAGAATGATAGTTTCCAGATTCATCTAAGTCCCTGCAAAGGACACAAACTCATCGTTTTTTATGGCTGCATAGTATTCCATGGTGTATATGTACCACATTGTCTTTGTCCAGTCTATCATTGATGGGCATTTGGCTTGGTTCCAGGTCTTTGCTATTGTACACGGGGCTGCAATGAACATATGTGTGCATGTGTCTTTATAGTAGAATGATTTATAGTTCTTTGGGTATATACTCAGTAATGGGATTGCTGGGTCAAATGGAATTTCTATTTCTAGAACCTTGAGTAATTGCCACACTGTCTTCCACAATGGTTGAACTAATTTACACTCCCACCAACTGTGTAAGAGTATTCCTATTTCTCCACATCCTCTCCAGCATCTGTTGTCTCCAGATTTTTTAATCATCACCATTCTAACTGGCGTGAGATGGTATTTCAATGTAGTTTTGATTTGCATTTCTCTAATGACCAGTGATGATGAGCATTTTTTCATCTCTAATGACCAGTGATGATGAGCATTTTTTCATATGTTTGTTGGCCTCATATATGTCTTCTTTTGTAAGGTGTCTGTTCATATCCTTCGCTCACTTTCAAATGGGGTTGTTTGTTTTTTTCTTATAAATCTGTTTTAGTTCTTTGTAGATTCTGGATATTAGCCCTTTGTCAGATGGGTAGATTGCAAAATTTTTTTCCCATTCTGTTGGTTGCCGGTTCACTCTAATGATGGTTTCCTTTGCTGTACAGAAGCTCTGAATTTTAATTAGATCCCACTTGTCTATATTGGCTTTTATTGCCATTGGTTTTGGTGTTTTAGTGATGAAGTCCTTGCCTATGCGTATGTCCTGGATGGTTTTGCCTATGTTTTCTTCTAGTGTTTTTATGGCATTAGGTTTTATGTTTAAATCTTTAATCCATCTGGAGTTAGTGTAAGGTGACAGGTAGGGGTCCAGTTTCTGCTTTCTGCACATTGTTAGCCAGCTTTCCCAACACCATTTATTGAACATGGAGTCCTTTCCCCATTGTTTGTTTTTGTCAGGGTTGTCAAAGATCAGATGGTTGTAGATGTGTGGTATTGCTTCTGGGGCCTCTGTTCTGTTCCATTGGTCTATGTCTCCGTTTTGGTACCAGTACCATGCTGTTTTGATTACTGTAGCCTTGTAGTATAGTTTGAAGTCCAGCAGTGTGATGCCTCCAGCTTTGTTTTTTTGCTTAGGATTGTCTGGGCTATGTGGGCTCTCTTGTGAATCCATATGAAGTTTAAAATGGTTTTTTTTTTCAGTTCTGTCAAGAAGGTCATTGATAGGGGATAGCATTGAATCTATAGATTACTTTGGGCAGTATGGCCATTTTCACAATATTGATTCTTCCTAACCATAAGCATGGAATGTTTCTCCATCTGTTTGTGTCCTCTCTAATTTCATTCAGCAGTGGTTTGTAGTTCTCCTTGAAGAAGTCCTTTACATGCTTTGTTAGTTGCATTCCTAGGTATTTTATTCTCTTTGTAGCAATTGTGAATGGGAGTTCACTCCTGATTTGGCTCTTGGTTTGTCTATTATTGGTATATAGGAATGCTTGTGATTTCTGCACATTGATTTTGTATCCTGAGACTTTGCTGAACTTGCTTATCAGTTTGAGAAGATTTTGGGCTGAGATGATGGGGTCTTCTAGATATACAATCATGTCATCTGCAAATAGAGACAGTTTGACTTCCTCCTTTCCTAATTCAATATACTTTATTTCTTTTTCTTGCCTAATTGCTCAGGCTAGACCTTCCAAAACTGTATTGAATAGACTTGATGAGAGAGGGCATCCTTGTCTAGTGCCTGATTCCAAAGGGAATTCTTCCAGGTTTGCCCATTCAGTATGATATTGGCTGTAGGTTTGTAATATTTAGCTTTTATCATTTTATGATACATTCCATCAATACCTAGTTTATTAAGAGTTTTTAGCATAAAGGGCTGTTGAATTTTGTCAAAGGTCTTCTCCGCATCTATTGAGATAATCATGTGTTTTTTGTCTTTGGTTCAGTTTATGTGATAGATTATGTTTATAGATTTGCTTATGTTGAACCAGCCTTGCATCCCTGGGATGAAGCCTACTTGATCGTAATGGATAAGCTTCTTGATGTGCTGTTGCAATCTGTTTGCCAGTATTTTATTGAAGATTTTTGCATCCATGTTCATCATGGATATTGGCCTGAAGTTTTCTTTTTTAATTGAGTCTCTGCCTGGTTTTGGTATCAGGATGATGTTGGCCTCATAAAATGAGTTAGGGAGGATTCCTTTCTTTTGTATTATTTGATGCAGTTTCAGCAGGAATGGAACCAGCTCCTCTGTACATCTGGTACAATTCAGCTGTGAACCCATCTGGAACTGGAATTTTTTTGGTTGGTAGGCTATTGATTGCTTTCTCTACTTCAGCCCATGTTATTGGTCTATTCAGGATTTCTACTTCCTCCTGGTTTAGTCTTGGTGGAGTACAAGTGTCTAGGAATTTATCTATTTTTTCCTAGTTTACTGGTTTATGTGCATTGAGCTGTTTGTAGTAATCTCTGATGGTGGTTTGTATTTCTGTGGGATCAGTGGTGATATCCCCTTTATTGCTTTTTATTGCGTCTATTTGATTCTTCTACCTTTTCTTTTTAATTAATCTGGCTAGCGGTCTATTTTGTTGATCTTTTCAAAAAACCGGCCTCTGTATTTATTGATTTTTTGAAGGGTTTTTTGTGTCTGTATCTCCTTCAGTTCTGCTCTGATCTTAGTAATTTCTTGTCTTTTGCTAGCTTTTGAGTTTTTTTGATCTTTCTCCTCTAGATCTTTCAATTTTGATGATAAGGTGTCAATTTTAGATCTTTCCTTGTTTCTCATGTGGGCATTTATTGCTATAAATTTCCCTCTGAACACTGCTTTAAAGGTGTCCCAGAGATTCTGGTAAGTTGTGTCTTCATTCTGATTGGTTTTGAAGAACATCTTTATTTCTGCCTTTATTTCATTGTTTATCCAGTCAACACTCAGAAGCAAGTTGTTCAGTTTCCAAGTGGTTGTGTGGGTTTGAGTGTGATTCTTAATCCTGAGTTCAATTGTGATTGTGCTGTGGTCTGATAGACTGTTTGTTATAATGTTTGTTCTTTTGGATTTGCTGAGAAGTGATTTGCTTCCAATGATGTGGTTGATTTTAGAGTAAGTGCAATGTGGTGCTGAGAAAATGTATATTGTGCAGATTTGGGGTGGAGCGTTCTGTATATGTCTATTAGGTCTGCTTGGTCCAGCTCTGCGTTCAAGTCCTGATGTCCTTGTTAATTTTCTGACTCATTGATCTGTCTAATATTGACAGTGGAGTGTTAAAGTCTCCCACTATTATTGTGTGGGAGTCTAAATCTTGTTTTAGGTTGTTAAGAACTTGCTTTATGTATCTGGGTGCTCCTGTGTTGTGTGTGTATATATTTAGGATATATACACTTTGTACATATAGTGTACTATATTTATTCTGGATGTTGGAAATCCAAGATCAGGGTAGCAGCATGGTTAAATTCTGGTGAGGGCTCTCTTCTTGGCCTACAGATGGCTACCAAAAAGCAAGCTCTCTAGTATCTCTTCCCATAAGGGCACTAATCTCATAATAAGGGACCCACCCTTATGACCTCATTAAAACCTTTTGATATCCAGATACCATTTCCAAATGCTGTCACAATGCCTTCAAATCATGCCTTCAAAATATGAAATTTTGGAAAGAGATAATTTATTCCATAGCACTCCACCCCTGACTTCCCCATATCCATGTCCTTCTCACATACAAAATATGTTCATTCCATCCTAACAGCTCCAACTCTAACATTTAAAGTCCAAAGTCTCATCTAAATATCATCTCCATCTGTCATGGACGAGAGGGGTTGTATTATTTTACCTAATCTAGCAAAACTTTAAAAGTGTAAATTACTAAAGATATTTGGGGAGCTATTTTTTTTTTTAGTAGACAAAGTATAACACAAGACAAAACTATTCATCACTTAATTATTTTTCTTGTTGATGAATTGCATAATATAGAGATAACATGAGCTTATTTTATTAGGAAACCTAGGTAGAAAATGCTGGCAACTCCAAGGACGTGTTTATTTTAAATAAACCAGCACACTTTAGCTAACTTTTCATTCACTGAAGTTATCCACAAACAAATGAACATGAAAAGCATTTGAATTCATTCCCGTATTTCTAGCAGATTTAGGAATATTTTACTTATGTAAACACTTATTTTCTTCTAGTCAATTAAATAGAGCTCCTTAACATATATTAATTTTGACAATACCATTTGAAGATAAAAAAATATTTTGTATATAGGGACTCCAAGATGGCTGAATAAACACAACTCCCATGCACAACACCCAGTGAGAGAGACACAGAAATCTAGAGATCTCCTAGCTCCAACTGAGGTACCAGGTGCATTTCAACACATCTGGTCTGAAGGTGAGCAAAGCCCACGCAGGGCAGAATGAGGCGGGGAGGTGTGCTGCTTCACCCAGAAAGTGCATCTGACTGGCAAGTCAGAGGCTCCCCCTCTGGCGCTCCAGTCCAGATACAGCGCTTGCCCCAGCCTCAGCAATACACAGAACAGGGGATCTTTGCCAGTCAAGCACCAGGAATTACAAGCTTGGAGTTGAATAATCCAGGAAGGTGTCCCGGATTGGCGCACACACCTAAACAGACATGTAAGTCCAAAAGGCAGCTGAGAGACCTGTGGGCCGAGCTATCGCCCCCTCCTCCTGCCCGGAGAGAGAGGCAGCTGTAAGCAGGAGCATCTGGGTGGGCCCCTACCCCATGACTGGAGAGAGAGGAAGCTGAAAGAGCGAAACGGCCCGGTGGGGCTGGGGGCTGAAGCTCTGACTCTAGCAGGTTGTGCAGCCAGTGGCACAGTCTGAGCTCAAACCTGAATGATGCAGCCCAGTGGAGGAAGAGCACAACCCACCATTAGAGGGGTGAGACTGGGCTATATGTTTTAGCAAAAAACACAGGAAGCCTACGTAGCAATGGAACTGCGTTCTTGACCACCCAGCAGCACCACCAGGTCAGTGGAAGAGGTGGGCCTAAACCCCCAGTATAAACAAAAAAGGAAGCTTCCCTAGGAACCTGAAGGAGTCCCTAGAAACTCAGTAGCACCTCAATAGGCAGACAAGTGATCTCATCAAGCAGCTTTTTTTGCAAAAATCACAAGCCAGGTAAATCCACAAAGATGGGAAAAAACAGCACAAAAAAGATGAAACCATCAAAGACCAGAACACCCCTTCTCCTTCAAGGGATCACAACTCCTCAACAACATGGGAACACAGCATGACCGAGAAGGAGACTTAGATTTCCTGATTTCAAAACTCTGTAAACCTAGGGTATTCAAGTGACTTAGTACTGATGCTGTGGTAGGCATACTGAACAGTGAAAACAGAATTCAGAATCCAGAAATAAACACTCAAATATTGATTGCCAATTTATTATGGACAAAGATGAAAGGCATTTCCTTGTGGAAATAACTTTTTAAAAATTGATTTTGTTCTAATTAGTTTTACACATGCAAAAAGATTAATTTAGAACCATATTTCACATGATACACAATAATTAAATGGGACTTATGCCTTTACATTTGTAAATATTTTCTAGTAAAAATTTTCTAGTAAAGATATTTACAAACATTTTCTGGTGAAAAATCTATATACAACATAAGAAGGAAACTTACATTTTAATATTAAGAAGGCAAACAATAACATTAAGAAATAGGCAAAATATTTGAACAGAATTTCACAAAAGAACATAAATTTATGGATAATACACATATGAAAAGATGCTCAGCATCATGAGTGATTAGAGCTATACAAATTAAAAACACAGTATGATAGCAGTCAATGTCCACTAGAATGATTATAAAGGAAAGGACAAAAACAAGTATTAGCAAAGATGTTAAGTGATTAAAACTCTCGCATACTGCTGTTGGTAACGGAAAATGGTATAGCCACTTGCAAAGTATTTTGTTCACCTTGTGCAAGTCCCACCGCAGGAAAGGACCTGTAAGACAATACAGCCCTTCTTTTAAATATGAAATGACTAGACATTTGAATAAAATGTTTAACATTAAATGTAGGTGCCAAAAACAAGGATATAATACCGAAAGCATCTATGTTGAGAAATGAAGTACTGAAATAAAGTTTTAATATTGTCTTCAGGGCGGCAAAGATTTTGAATGCATGAAACAAGAATAGAAATCTCTGGAATGAATATAGGAAAACACAATGCAAAACTCCAAAACACATTAAGAAAACTATATATTTTTTAAAGTTGGAAACTTGCCTATAAAATAAAGGGAAAAAAATGAAAAAAGATAATAGAGTTATTTTAGGAGTTCTAAATTTCAGGTAGTTTTAATTTTGTGAGGAAATCTTGAAAGACATAAGATTTTGAATAATTAAACGTATTGATCACTTATTTTACCCAAGTTTAAAATATTTATCACTAAAATAGTTTATCACCACCTTTCATCCCCAATATAAACCATTATTTTCCTGTCTACCTTATTTCTTTTTAATTAATATCCAACTGTCAAGCATTACTTTTAAAAATCAATATAGTTCTAGAATACACACAAATCGCTATAATTCTAAAACTATTTGTAAACTATTATAGAGGTAGCAATTATTTTCTTTACATCGTTATTTATAAAACTGAACACTATATACAATTTGATTGTCAATTTACTACTGATACGAATAATTTAAAGTCCATTAAGGCAGAGCTAAGGCAAAATTATCATTAATTCTCTTCTGTTAAAAAGGTATTCTGAATTATTATTACAATCCCTCATTGCAAATATTAAGTGACATAAATAAATTAGAATGTACTTACCAATTGTTTTTCAACTACAACATGCATTTCTATATACTTCGCAAAATCTGGTTGTGGCTGAAAAAAAATCCACAAATTTTACATCAAAATTATAGAATTACTTAAGTATTTTTAGTGCATATCACTACTATTAATGAACTAAATATTGAAAAACACAATTTTTCATATAGAAATGAAACCAGATAATATAAGCAATACTAGATATCACAAAATTTTTTATCTATTTTCTTTGTCACTTCTCTGCACCTAACCAATTACTTAATTTACTTGTGAAACAACTTTTCTCTGTCTTTCATTCTCCATATTTTCATTGGTACCAAGCTATTCATATTATTCTCTCTTTTTAAATAAATCTATCAAGTCACCATTGCAAATGCATGTGGTTCTATTGCCTTAGTGATGCCATTATTACATTTCTATGTGGTATGGTTTTAGATATGATCCCCAAAGAGTAAGGACATATCTCTGTGTTTAGAGAATGGGATTTCATCTAAAGGATAAGGCTAATCCTTGCATAGATCATCTCAGGAAAAGGTAAGCAACAGAGTAAAAATGATGGACTTTCTTAAATTAGACCACAGATTCCTCAAGATGGGGATGCAGAGTATGATGTCAACCACTTAGACCACAGTGGTTAAATCAGACACAAATGCCATGGCTCATAGAGTTTGAACTCTGGCTTAACTTTTCTATGACTTAGGTTTTGCTTAAAAATGAGGATAGTTATTGTTGTAATGATCATTACGAAAAATGTTATCTATTTTCATCCCTATTGTTACACGAAAGAAACTTTTAGAAGAAATACACTAGAAAAAAAATTGTAAGATAGACTTTCCAAGCCCTTTGATACTATAATGCAGGAAATGCAGTATTTTATTGCTAAAAGACCAGTGCCACCTAAGTGCACTAGACAAATATCTTGACATGGAATAGGTGGATCAAACATCAGAAACTGAGGAAACTTGTATTATGTTTACTTTATCTGCAGTTTTTCTTTTTTTACATAGATATTAATAAATTTTTGGAAGTTCAGAACAATTTCATTTTAGTTAAAAATGCTTTGCTTAACTTAAGAAAACCAATAAAGAAGGAATAAACAAATTCAGGGTTTGAGTAGCGATCAGAAAAGTGATGGTGACAGTAATTAAAAGGTTTAAAAAAAAAGTTGAAAAACATCAGTAAGACAAATTTAGGGCTTATTCATCACTAATTTTACCCATTTAAACTTCTCTCTCCTGGTCCAAATCTTGAAGATTTAAAGATCTTATTTTTAAAAGGCAGATGAAATTTGGTCCAATTGGTTTCTCACCATTTTCATCCAACGTTAAGCACTGATTGTTTCATGGTTTTAATGGGAACTTAAATCTTCTGGTAGTTAGGCTCCATCATTTCGTTAAAGTCCCTAAGCAAGATTGCTCTACTTTATTTAAATATTGAGAGAAAACACTATATTAATGGATTGGAGTATTTAAAAATCTTTGTTCTAACCAACACTAAACGTTAGCTGTCAAACAGTATCTGAAATAACCTTTGCTCTTTTTTATCTTTGAGATTAGGATTGGTGATACTTAATAATTCATTCATTTATTTATTAAAAAATAATCTTGTTCAGAGAAAAAACCATGTAGTCTATTTTAAGCAAACATATCAAAGGGAATATATGAGGTCGGGTGTGGTGGCTCATGCCTGTAACTCCAGCACTTTGAGAGGTCAAGGCAGGATAATTGCCTGAGCCCAGGAGTTCCATAGTGGCCCAGGCAACATAGCAAGACTCCTTCTCTATATTAAATAAATAAATAAATAACTGGGCCCGTATTCCCAGTACTGAGGCTGAGGCTGAAGAATCACTTGAGCCCAAGAGGTTGAGGCTGCAGTGAGCTATGATTATGCCCCTGCACTCCAGGCTGAGTAACAACAAGAAAAAGAAGAGAAGAAGGGAAGGGGAATGAAGGAGAGAGAGGGGGAAAGGGAAGGGAAAGGAGGGGAGGGGAGGGAAAGAAGAGAAGGGAAAAGACCACAGATGCCAAAGAGAATGGCAGGAAATGTGTGTGTTGAAATGGTGGGGAAAAAAAAAGAAGAAAAATACACAGATGCATGAGAAAATGCCAGGAAATGTGTGTGTTGAAAAGGTGAGCAGATGCCAATTTTAAAAATCTGCAGGCCAGGCATGGTGGCTCATGCCTGTAATCCCAGCACTTTGGGAGGCTAAGGCAGATGGATCACTTGAGGTCAGGAGTTCAAGACCAGCCTGGCCAACATGGCAAAACCCCGTCTCTACTAAAATATAAAAAATTAGCTGGGCATTGTGACTGGTGCCTGTAATCCCAGCTACTCAGAAGGCTGAGGCAGGAAAATCATTTGAACCTGGGAGGCAGAGGTGGCAGTGAGCCAAGATCGCGCCACTGCACTCCAGCCTGGGTGACAGAGTAAGACTCTGCCTCAAAAAATAAAAATAAAAATAAAATAAAATCCAAAACGCCACTAGGTTCTAGAATCTTTCTGTTTAGAATTATGAGGATGGAACTCAAGTGAGAGAAAATAATAGATATTCAGATTTAGGAATTAAATGTTTTAATGCTGGAAGTAGGAGGAGAACAAAATGAGGCTAGCCAATAAAATGAAATAGAAGGTCTAGGAGAGGCAGGAATACAGATGGTTGTGGGCCATGATCTCCCCATCACTCTACATTTTCAGGTGTTTCTTTGAATATGCTTATTTGTTCATTTTTATAAATAAACTTAATAATCAACTTGGTAAGCACTTCCTGGTAGATGAAGGCCTTGAAAAAAATAAATAAGGTATAAAAGAAAAAAGAATGAAGGAATAAGGAACATATAAGACAAATAAGAAATGACAAGGTGGAAGTTTCTGATACATGTATCCATGCATGTGGGTATATATGTTTTGGTGTTTATGGATGTGTAAATACATAATTTATCAATTATAAACATCAGTGCTTACATTACTGTACAATAATAACCATGGAGTTTGTTCATCACTTACCTCTATGCTTTGTATT
The DNA here is from genome assembly GCA_004027835.1 of Alouatta palliata. Classification (NCBI taxonomy): domain Eukaryota; kingdom Metazoa; phylum Chordata; class Mammalia; order Primates; family Atelidae; genus Alouatta; species Alouatta palliata. The sequence continues at coordinate 6,344 of PVKV010018084.1, read as the reverse complement.
TTATAGGGTAGATCTCTTGATTCAATATCCTTCTCAGTGTATAAGGAAACATCTGCTTTCTTATGTTTTACTTGGTAAATTACATGTTCAAAACCAAATGAAGACGCAAGGGGTTCAATTCCATAACTAACATTTTCAAACTGTAGTAAGCCCCTACAAATTTAAAAAAAAAAATTAACAAGTAAAATAATGTTTTGTGGAAAGCCAATAAAATGTCACTTAGCATTAATTTTTTTATGATATGCAGATTATTTTTAGCCTGAGTCTAAAATAATAAAATAGGAGAAAGTTACTGGGTGTTCACATATTTACTGAGTGACACCACATAGTAATGCTATTAGCATTTGCCTAGCTGTTAATATTTTGTGGCTTCCAAATATATTTAAAAAATCAGAATTCTGCAAAAAGGCAGGAGTCATTATAACTATTTCCACACCATGATTTTTCAGTGGCAGTTTTCCCACGATAGCCATGCCTCACTTAACACCACTGAATATTATTTTAAAATGTTTAAAATAATTTTGAAGTAAATATTTTCCTTTGTAATTTACAAAACTATAAATTACAACCTGAGTCCAGTACATGTGCTAACCATCACCACAGATTTTGGATAACCTTCAATATACCCTTGGTAGTGGCAGAAATTCTGAAAAACAAAGATAAAATGCACATACCTTCATTAGAATGGTTTGCGTTAAAGATACAATTTTCAAAATAAATAAATTAAAAAAAGAAACAAAAAAAGATACAATTTTCAAATATGGAAAACATATATATGTTTTGTTTGTGTGCTTTAAATACTTATTGTTTCCAAAATGGATTTATAAGGTTATTAGATGCTCATCTAATATGACTCAGTTTTCCAAAGTGTTCCCCACAGATGTATAAAAATGAGTATATTTTCATATTTCTATATATTTTAAATTAAACATTACATTCTCAGTTGTTAGAGTAAGGTGAACATCATCAAAACTTATTTTTTTCATACTGTTTTAAGCAAAATTAATTTTTAATTTCATCAAAATGTTTGTCAATTTCATCAAAATGTTTTCATTTGCAAATTTCACCTGGAATTTGTATTGATCTTTGCTTCATAGTTCATCTCTCTACTGTGATACCTAAAATCTTAATTTGTACCACTTTCCAAATACCATATGTCATCGACCTAATATACTGTATTTCTATTCCTCATCTTATTTAAAAATTTATGTAAAAATATTTATGCTTTTATTTTTATTACTAATTGGGGTGTACTTCATACTTTATATAATGAAGGTAAAAATATCTTGAACATTCCACAGCTTTTATCTTCTTCCTTTCAAATGTGGTTTATAATATCCAGATTGATTACATTTCTAATTCTGTGGAACAATCAACTTTAAACATAGGATGACACTGAGAAACTTAGAAATGAATGAATAAGTCATTTTTAAGTCACATAGGATAAAATTTTCATGGACGATTCAAAAAGCTTCACTTATTATCCAATACTCTTTTCCAGTTTATTTTTATTTTTTATTTTATCATTGTCAGATTTTGCATCATTTGCCTTCACTATAATATCTTCTTGTTCAATATTCTATTTGCACTTGAAAAGTATCTGTATACACTTGATATACTTGCTGAATTTCTTTCTACTTCGTTTAGAAGTTTAGAAAGTTTCTACTTTATAAATTCTTGAAAGAGAAATGTTTAAATTTTCAAATATAATTATTATTTGTCTCTTTCATTTCTGTCAATTGCCTTCTTCTGTAATTTGAGGTCTGTTTTTATGTGCACACACATTTCAGATTATTTTATCAACCTGATAATGTTACCTTTTAATCATGATGACTGTCCTGGAGAGATCACAAAATCCAGGGCAATGATGAATGGCTTACACTTGTCCTACTCTGGATGCAGGGAAGACACTCCTTCCTGGTCTAGCTGGCTGATTTTTTTTCTTTTGTAAATACGTCTTTATTTACCAAGATAATATGACTTTAGGAATGGGAATCATGTGGGAACTTAAGAAAAATAAATAATCCAATAAATACATCTGTTCCCAACCTAATTTAATAAGCTTTTTCCTAGGATAGAGATAGGCCTGCAACTTTGGAAAACATAATTTATTTTCATGGCAGCATGTTTTCACTACATTTGAGATCAAAATGCAACTACTTACCACATTTAGATTACTGATGCTTTGAATGCTCTGTAACATTCTTGTTTTTTTTTTAATATACATTGATTTAATGGAAATACTTATATGCAGTGAAACATAAAATGAATCATTGGTTGTATCGTTACATTTAAACAATATGCTTAAGTAACTAAAACATAATTAAGAATCCCAAAACTGTCCTAGACAACTATTTTCAAATTAAAAAGTACATGACCACAAGAACTTGAAACTGTAATAAAATTGATATTTATTTAATTAACTGTACATACATAATAAAAGTTACTAGTTTGCTAGCAAGAATGATTTTTGACAAGGGTAATCTGATTTAAATAGCTATGATTTTCTATGTTTCCATTATTATTTTAAATACATATTGACATTTATTCTTAAATGAAACCACAGAGCTGAAGCAGTGAAGCACAGTTCATGATAAGCACTGAAGAGAAAAGATAAGAGCACTATAATCCCCAATTACTTCATAAGGAAAACAGTCTGAAGGTTATTATTTAAAATAAATTTAAGTACATACTGGATTTGTGAAAGACTTATGTAAACATAACTTGAATTTACTTAAAAAATAAAAGAAATGCAAAAACAAACATTCTATAATTGCCCCCAAGAGACTTATTCAAATACGAGTTTAAGTAATAGCTGCAGGGTTGGGGTGAGAAAGCCGGGCATGGAAGTGCATGCACCTGTAGTCCCAGCCCTTTGGGAGGCAGAGGTGGGAGGACCATTTAAGCCCAGGAGTCTGAGGCTGCAGTGAGCTGTGATCGCAATATTGTACTCTGGCCTGGGCAACAGAGTGAGACCTTGTCTTTAAAAAAAATTTTTTAGATGGAAAAGTTCACAGAAAGAGGCACTAATCAATCATCAAATGCAATTTGTTTTCCCTGAAACACAGCAATGTTAGATCGCTGTTCTTTTCACCTTCTCCTGGCTTCCCATGGGTGAAGACGCAGCTGCAATTGCTCTTTTGTGTTTTCAGGTTTTCTTTGTAGCTTCTTGTGAAACTGATTCTTGATGTGAGGTTCATTCTGTGGAAAATCTAGGGATCTGGTTTTTGGAGCCTGTTCTTTGTAATTTCTTCTAGAGCTTTTAGATCCAGATAAAGAGTGGAAAAACACTGATTTTAACTTTCTGGTTTCTGTACTTGGCTTGGTTTTGTCATTCCTTCTATCTCCATGAGTTTCACCTGCATCTTTTTTGAGTAACACTTTTTCGAGTGTTTTTTGTTTCTTAACTGAAGAATGGCAACTACTTTCTTTCCTTCATGTCCATCTGACTTTCCCAGTGAATAAGTCGTCATCACTATCAATATCTTCACACCTGAAAGCCTGTAAAACCTTTCTTTTGTGCTATCATCAAAATTTCCTTCTCTTCACATGATTCTTCTCTACCATCACTGTTACCACAGAGTGAGCGATCAGATACTTTCCTTTTTTGGTTTGACTTAGTCTTTTCAGTTTGGGGTAAGTGGGTGTCTCCTGGGACTCAAAGGAAACTACAGAATCCTTTTCTGAAGACTTTGATGGAGAATTTGGAATAGTCACTGCTTCAGGTCCATGTTCTATCTTGCTGTTTTTTCCTTTGAAGTAAGCATCGGTGTCTTTGCCAATATTTTGTTTTCTTTCACTTTTGCTCACTGATAATAGTTCCTTCATGCTGTAAATTACTTCCATTATCATTTGAATAGCAAGTGTTCTTAGAATCATTGTCCTTTGAAGCATTCCTCGATGACCCAACTTCAGCAACATTTTGTCTTGCCTCTTTAAAGGTTGGACAGCAGTTTTTAGCACGTCTGTCTCCTTCTTCAGAGGAGCATGTACTGCTGGTCTGGCGATTGCTCATTCAGTTGCAGTAGAATCTGGCTTTTTGCAGATTTTTTCAAAGTTGATATCATCACCAAAAGCAGATTTAGTTACTACATGAGGTTTCAATTTCTTCATGGCATGGATTTCTTCAAGCAATTGTTTCGCCCGTCTTTGCTTTTTCAGCAGTGCATCTTCAGTACTCTTTTTTGACTTCAGTCTGCCAAAACTCCCGACAAGTTTTCGGATAATCAAAACTCGAATTCTCTTCACCTCCTCTTCACAACATCGTTATTGAGGTTCAGAGTTCCTGGCTGAGCCATGGTAGATGGAGGAATATGATCTGCTGCTGCCTGCATGTGAACTCGCTTGTTTTTTTAACTATACATTTATCTTTCATTATTACCTCTTGGGAAGTAGGAAGCAGAGTTATGTATGGAAGAATGATACAACATTCAGATGTGGGATTTTCCTGTCTTCTCTCTCTCTTTCATACATGCAAACACAAACATACGTACACATACAAACACACATACACACATAACAGTATACTAGTTATGTTTGTATAGACTATAACTGACTCATAGAGTTGTGTACTCTCTTGGGCAAAACTTAAAGCAACTGACTATATCTATTATTTCTTCTGTTAAATCCTAGCCTCTCTAAAAATGCTTTACTTTCAAAACACTTGACTGAGTCACTATATAAAAATCAAGAATGCAAATGGAAAACACAACAGCAATTAGTAGAGCAGGGCAGAGGTTAAAAAAAAAAAAAAGGACACTTTAGGCATGAGCAATCCCAGTAATTTTATTCACTTTTTTATTATTTTTGTAACAAATTATAGACAATATTAAATTAAGCTCTACATGTTCCAAATAGATGAAAATGTAATATACTCCTAAACGTGTGCAAAATTTCATGTGTACTTACTTGGTCTTTGAATGTAATTCAAAGAAGATTGGATTTTTATTCTCTTCTTCAATTTAGCTTTCCTGATTCAAATTATAGTTTTTCACTTTAGGTATTTCATAACATGTTTAGTCCCTATCACCTTAGCATGTTTCTGAATAGTTTAGAAACATTACAATCATGTCTTTTTGGTTAATCATCTGTTTAAAAGGGCTACCTCAGTATATCAGTATACATCTTCAACAGGAAAACATTAAACTCATGCCAAAAAAGCCATGACCCAACCCTTTGGACTCTAGTAACATGTGGACACTAATAAGGTGATCATAGAAACTCACATGACAAAAATAAAAGAGATCATAAAAAACATACCTGCAAATCTTGGTCAAGCGGTTTCATAATTCCTGTGCGATCATTACTGTAAACTCTAAAATTATGGGGTAAAAAATTTCTGTAAAATAAAGATAAAATGGAAAAATTTGTTTCTGAAATTTTCCTTTTGAAAAGTTTATTAATGATGGATAGGTAGGTTGACATCGAAAGATAAAAGAGAAACAGAGAGATATTTCCTGAATGTATGAATTTTGCTCTAAATTTTACTTAAATAACTTAGACTTCACTCACTCTATTCTTACACTGTTTTCCTAGCTGTTTTCCAAATACAGCAGGCAAGCTTGGACCTCAGGATATTTGTACCATTTTGCTGGCCCTTCCTGGAAATTTCTGTGACATAGTTTATTGCTCTTTATCTACTTCAAGTCTTTACTTATACATCAACTTCCCACTGAGGCTTATCTTGAACATTTTATTTAAAATGTCAACTTGTTCAATCACCAAAGCATAGGATTTTTAAACCACACTCTAAATTTGCACTATAGTTGTTGCCCAAGCATATATTACCTTCTCACATTCTTTTGATGATAATATAAACTCAGAGATTTGTATCTATGTTGTTACTAACGCACCCCAAGCATTAGTAATGTTTGCCAAAGTTACATAAAAAGTTAAGCTAATCTTTGAAGACCAGAGCATTTTTTTTTTCAAAATTGATGACACAATATTAAAAAGCTGTATGTGGGCCGGGCGCGGTGGCTCACGCCTGTAATCCCAGCACTTTGGGAGGCCGAGGCGGGTGGATCACGAGGTCAAGAGATCGAGACCATCCTGGTCAACATGGTGAAACCCCATCTCTATTAAAAATACAAAAAAAATTAGCTGGGCGTGGTGGCACGTGCCTGTAGTCCCAGCTACTCTGGAGGCTGAGGCAGGAGAATTGCTTGAACCCAGGAGGCGGAGGTTGCGGTGAGCCGAGATCGCGCCATTGCACTCCAGCCTGGGTAACAAGAGCTAAAACTCCGTCTCAAAAAAAAAAAAAAAAAAAAAAAAAAAAAAAAAAAAAAAAAAAAAAAAAAAAAAAAAAAAAAAAAAAAAAAAAAAAAAAAAAAAAAAAAAAAAAA
>PVKV010018083.1:28138-46006 GCA_004027835.1 Alouatta palliata | reverse complement strand
GGCTCACCGCAACCTCCGCCTCCTGGGTTCAAGCAATTCTCCTGCCTCAGCCTCCCGAGTAGCTGGGACTACAGGCACGTGCCACCATGCCCAGCTAATTTTTTGTATTTTTAGTAGAGACGGGGTTTCACCATGTTGACCAGGATGGTCTCGATCTGTTGACCTCGTGATCCACCCGCCTCGGCCTCCCAAAGTGCTGGGATTACAGGCGTGAGCCACTGCACCCAGCCTCTCATTTTAAATATATATATATATGTATATGTATTTTCAGTTTTCATCTATCTTAAAATGCACCACAAAAAGAAGCTATTGTTTTTCCATTTTCTGTACACTTTTGATAAACATCAGAATGGTAAATAGACACTGTTTAAAATAAACTCTAAGGATCAACTTCTGCCTTTTAAGAGATATAACTGTAAAATAGCAAAGCATAGGAAATAAGTATGAAACTCAAAATACTGTGAAGAATTTAAATGTTGATTTTAAATATTCAAACAGGCAAGATGGTAATTAATATATTGTTAGGAGTGACAAATTCAGATTTGTCAGGAGCCAGGAAGGAAACCAGAGTGAGTGAAGCAGTTTGGGAAAATTAACACTTAGATTGTTTTTAGGCACTAGCTCTGTCTGAACAAAGCCAGTTGGTTGCCAGACCTTCTGATATTTCCAATATCAAGAGAAGCTGAAAATCCAGAATTTTATATGAAATAAAATTTTCTTTATAAGTTCGAGCAATGAATTTAACATTCGTAAAGGAGTATATGGGCCAAATTAAACACATCTTTGTCCTGAATTTGGCTGATGATCTATCCCTTTATGACTTTTGATTTATCACTTCTCTAGAGTCTTCCTTTGAAATCAACATTTGGTTAAATAGCTCCTGGGAAAAAATGTCACAAGGTAGTTGAGTTTTTCTAAAATTCTAGCTATAACTTATTTCGGAGTAAGCCTACTAAAAATTTTATAGTGAATGAGATAGGTAACTTCTCAGGTAGCATTTAGAGACAGAGCCACATGATCAACCTCATAGAGTTTTACTCTATAAAAGTCTGGGTTTCGTTTTTGTTTTTTTGTTGTTGTTGTTGTTGTTTGTTTTAATTTATTATACCTTAAATTCTGGAATACATGTGCAGAACATGCATGTTTGTTACATAGGCATACACATGCCATGGTAGTTAGATGTACCCATCAACACATCGTCTACATTAGGTATTTCTCCTGGTGCTCTCCCTCCCCTAGCCCCCAAACACCTGACAGGTCCCGGTGTGTGATGTTCCCCTCCCTGTGTCCATGTGTTCTCATTGTTCAACTCCCACTTATGAGCGAGAACATGCAATGTTTGGTTTTCTGTTCTGGTGTTAGTTTGCTAAGGATGATGGTTTCCAGCTTTATTTATGTCCCTGCAAAGAACATGAACTCATCCTTTTTTATAGCTGCAGAGTATTCCATGGTGTATATGTCTACATTTTCTTTATCCAGTCTATCATTGATGAGCATTTGGGTTAATTCCAAGTCTTTGCTATGGTAAACAGTACCACAGTAAACATATGTGTGCATGTTTCTTTATAGTAGAATGATTTATAATCCTTTGGGTGTATACTCAGTAATGGGATTGCTGCATCAGATGGTATCTCTGGTTCTGGATCCTTGATGAATCACCACACTGTCTTCCACAATGGTTGAACTAATTTACACTCCCACCAACAGTGTAAAAGCATTCCTATTTCTCCACATCCTCTCCAGCATGTTATTTCCTGACTTTTTAGTGATTGCCATTCTAACTGGTATGAGATGGTATTTCATTGTGGTTTTAATCTGCACTTCTCTAACGACCAGTGATGATGAGCTTTTTTTCATGTTTGTTGGCTACATAAGTGTCTTCTTTTGAGAAGTGTCTGTTCATATGGTTTGCCCACTTTTTGATGTGGTTGTTGGTTTTTTTCTTGTAAATTTATTTAAGTTATTTGTAGATTCTGCATATTAGCCCTTTGTCAGGTGGACAGATTGCAAAAATTTTCTCCCATTCTGTAGGATACCTGTTCACTTTGATGGTAGTTTCTATATACTGTGAAGAAGCTCTTTGGTTTAATTATATCCCATTTGTCAATTTTGGCTTTTGTTGTCATTGCTTGTGGTGTTTTAGTCATGAAGTCTTTGCCCATGCCTATGTCCTGAATGGTATTGCTTAGGTTTTCTTCTAGGGTTTTTATGGTTTTAAGCCTTGCATTTAAGTCTCTAATCCATCTTGAGTTAATTTTTGCATAAGGTATAAGGAAGGAGTCCAGTTTTAGTTTTCTGCATATGGCTAGCCAGTAATAAACACCATTTATTAGACAGGGAATACTTTCCTCATTGCTTGTTTTTGTCAGGTTTAGCAAAGATTAGATGGTTGTAGATGTGTGGCATTATTTCTGAGCTCTCTGTTCTGTTCCATTGGTCTGTATGTCTGTTCTGGTACCAGTACCATGTTGTTTTGTTTACTATAGCTTTATAGTTTGATTTGAAGTCAGGTGGCATGATACCTCCAGCTTTGTTCCTTTTGCTTAGGATTGTCTTTGCTATGTGGGGTTTTTTTGGGTTCCATATGAAATGTAAAGTAGTTTTTTCTAATTCTGCAAAGAAAGTCAATGGTAGCTTGGTGGGGATTGCATTGAATCTATAAATTACTTTGGACAGTATGGCCATTTTCATGATATTGATTCTTCCTATCCATGAGCATGAAATATTTTTTCATTTAGGTGTCCTCTCTTATTTCCTTGAACAGTGGTTTGTAGTTCTCCTTGAAGAGGTCCTTCACATCCCTTGTAAGTTCTATTCCTAGATATTTATTCTGTTTGTAGCAGTTGTGAATGGGAGATTTTGGCTCTCTGTTTGTTATTGGTGTATAGGAATGCTTGTGAATTTTGCACATTGATTTTGTATCCTGAGACTTTTCTGAAGTTGCTTATCAGCTTAAGGAGATTTAGGGCTGAGACAATGGGGTTTTCTAAGTATACAATTATGTCATCTGCAAACAGAGACAATTTGACTTCCTCTCTTCCTATCTGAATACCCTTTATTTTTTTCTATTGTCTGATTGCCCTGGCCAGAACTTCCAATACTGTGTTGAATAGGAGTGGTGAGAGAGGACATTCTTGTCTTGTGCCAGTTTTCAAAGGGAATCCTTCCAGTTTTTTCCCCATTCTGTATGACATTGGCTGTGCGGCCAGGCGCGGTGGCTCACGCCTGTAATCCTAGCACTTTGGGAGGCCGAGGTGGGTGGATCACCTGAGGTCAAGAGTTCAAGACATTGGCTGTGGGTTTGCCATAAATGGCTCTTATTATTTTGAGATACATTCCATCTGTACCTATTTTATTGAGAGTTTTTAGTATAAAGGGTGTTTAATTTTATCTAAGGCCTTTTCTGCATCTATTGAGATAGTCATGTGGTTTTTGTCTTTGGCTCTGTTTATGTGATGGATTACATTTATTGATTTGCATATGTTGAACCAGCCTTGCATCCCGGGGATGAAGCGACTTGATCGTGGTAGAAAAGCTTTTTGACGTGCTGCTGTATTCGGTTTGCCAGTATTGTATTGAGGATTTTCGCATCAATATTCATCAGGGATATTGGCCTGAAATTTTCTTTCTTTTTTTTTTTTGAGACAGAGTTTCACTCTTGTTACCCAGGCTGGAGTGCAATGGCGCGATCTTGGCTCACCACAACCTCCACCTCCTGGGTTCAAGCAATTCTCCTGCCTCAGCCTCCCAAGTAGCTGGGACTACAGGCGTGTGCCACCACGCCCAGCTAATTTTTGCATTTTTAGTAGAGACGAGGTTTCACCATGTTGACCAGGATGGTCTTGATCTCTTGACCTCGTGATCCACCCGCCTCGGCCTCCCAAAGTGCTGGGATTACAGGTGTGAGCCACTGCGCCTGGCCCAGCCTGAAATTTTCTTTTTTTGTTCTGTCTTTTCCAGGTTCTGGTATCAGGATGATGCTGGCCTTATTAAATGAGTTAGGGAGACTTCCCTCTTCTTCTATTGTTTGGAATAGTTTCAGAAGGAATGGTACCAGCTCCTCTTTGTACCTCTGATAGAATTTGGTTGTTGATCCATCTGGTCCTGCACCTTTCTTAGTTGGTAGGCTATTACTACCTCAATTTCAGAGCCTGTTATTGGCCTATTCAGAGATTCAGCTTCTTTTTGGTTTAGACTTGGGAGGGTGTATGTGTCCAGGAATTTATTGATTTCTTCTTGATTTTCTAGTTTATTTGTGTACAGGTGTTTATAATATTCTCTGATGGTAGTTTGTATTTATGTAGGATCAGTGGTGATATACCCTTTATCATTTTTTATTGTGTCTATTTGATTCTTCGCCTTTTCTTCTTCTCCCTTTTTTTTATTAGTCTGGCTAGCGGTTTATCTATTTTGTTGATCCTTTCAAAAATCCATCTCCTGGATTCGTTGATTTTTTTTTAAGGGAATTTTGTGTCTTTATGTCCTGTTCTGCTCTAATCTTGGTTATTTCTTTTCTTCTGCTAGCTGTTGAATTTATTTGCTCTTGCTTCTCTTGTTCTTTTAATTGTTATGTTAGGGTACTGATTTTAGATTTTTCTTTCTTGTGAGCATTTTGTCCTGTAAATTTCCCTCTAGACACTGCTTTAAATGTGTCCCTGAGATTCTGGTATGTTGTATCTTTGTTCTCATTGGTTTCAAGTAACTTCTTTTATTTCTGCCATATTTTCGTTATTTACTCAGTAGTCTTTCAGGAGCAGGTTGTTCAGTTTACATGTAGTTGTGCAGTTTTGAGTGAGTTTCTTCATCTTGAGTTCTGATTTGACTGAGTGTGGTCTGAGAGACTCTTGTGATTTCCGTTCTTTTTCATTTGCTGAGGAGTGTTTTACTTCCAATTATGTGGTCAGTTTTAGAATAAGTGCAGTGCAGTGCTGAGAAATACGTATGTTATGTTGATTTGGGGTGGAGAGTTCTGTAGATGTCATTAGCTCTGCTTGGTCCAGAGCAGAGTTTCAACTACTGGATATCCCTGTTAATTTTCTGTCTTGTTGATCTGTCTAATATTGACAGTGGTGTGTTGAAGTCTCCCACTGTTATTGTGTGGGAGTCTAAGTCTCTTTGTAGGTCTCTAAGAACTTGGTTATGAATCTGCGTGCTTCTGTATTGGGTGCATATATATTTATGTTAGTTAGCTCTTTCTGTTGCATTGATCCCTTTACCATTAGGTAATGCCCTTCTTTGTCTCTTTTTATGTTTGTTGGTTTAAAGTCTGTTTTATCAGAGACTAGGATTGTAACCTCTGCTTTTTTTTTTGCTTTCTATTTTCTTGGTGAATATTCCTCCATCACTTTATTATGAGCCTTTGTTTATCTTTGCATGTGAGATGGGTCTCCTGAGTACAGCACACTGGTGGGTCTTGACTTTTTATCCAATTTGCCAGTCTCTGTGTTTTGATTGGGACATTTATCCTGTTTCCATTTAAGGTTAATATTGTTACATGTGAATATCATCCTGTCATTATGATGCTAGCTCATTATTCTGCCCATTAGTTGATGCAGCTTCTTCAGTGTTGATGGTCTTTACAATTTGGTATGTTTTTGCAATGGCTAGTACCGGTTGTTCCTTTCCACATTTAGTGCTTTCTTCAGGAGCTCTTGTAAGGTAGGCCTGGTGGTGACAGAATCTCTCAGCATTTGCTTGTCTGTAAATGATTTTATTTCTCCTTTGCTTATGAAGCTTAGTTTGGCTAGATATAAAATTCTGGTTTAAAAATTCTTTAAGAATGTTGAATATTGCCTACCCCTCTTATAGGGCTTGTAGGGTTTCTGCAGAGACATCTGCTGTTAGTCTGATAGGCTTCCCTTTGTGGGTAACCTAACCTTTCTCTGTGGCTACCCTTAACATTTTTTCCTTCATTTCAACCTTGGAGAATCTGACAATTATGTGTCTTGGGATTACTCTTCTTGACGAGTATCTTTGTGGTGATCTCTGTATTACCCGAATTTGAATCTTAGCGTGTCTTGTTAGGTTGGGGAAGTTCTCCTGGATAATATCCTGTTTTCCAGCTTGGTGCCATTCTCCTCGTAATTTTGATGTACACCAATCAAACGTAGATTTGGTCTTTTCACGTAGTCCCGTATTTCTTGGAGAGTTTGTTCATTCCTTTTCATTCTTTTCTTCTAATCTTGTCTTCTCGCTTTATTTCATTAAGTTGATCTCTAGTCGCTGCTATTATTTCTTTCCTCCACTTGATTGATTTGGCTATTGATATTTGTGTGTGCTTCACAAAGCTCTTGTGCTATGTTTTTCAGCTCCATCAGATCATTTATATTCTTCTTTTGGTTATTCTAGTTAGCAATTTGGCTAACCTTCTTTGAAGGTTCTTAAATTCCTCACATTGGGTTGAAGCGTGCTCCTTTAGCTCAGAGGAGTTTGTTATTACCAGTCTTCTGAAGCCCACTTCTGTCATTTCATCAAACTCATTCTCTGTCCAGTTTTGTTTCTTTGCTGGCAGGGAGTTGTGATCCTTTGGAGGAGAAGAGACATTCTGGTTTTTAGAATTTTAAGCCTTTTTGCGCTGGTTTCTCTCTATCTGTGTTGCTTTATCTACCATTGGTCTTTGATGTTGGTGGCCTTTGGATGGGGTCTCCGTGTGGATGTCCTTTTTGTTGAATGTTGATGCTATTCCTTCTGTTCGTTAGTTTTCCTTGTAATAGTCAGACCCCTCTGCTGCAGGTCTACTGGCATTTGCTGGAGGTCCACTCCAGATCCTGTTGGCTTGGGCATCACCAACGGAGGCTGCAGAACAGCAAAGACTACTTGTTCCTTCTTCTGGAAGCTTTGTCCCAGAGGGGTACCCACCAGATGCCAGTCAGAGCTCTCCTGTATGAGGTGTCTGTCAGCCACTACTGGGAGGTGTCTCCCAGTCAGGATACATGGGGATCAGGGAGCCACTTGAGGAGGCAGTCTGTTCCTTAGCAGAGCTCGAATGCTGTACTGGGAGACCTGCTGCTTTCTTTAGAGCTACCAGCCAGGGACTTTTAAGTCTGTGAATAACACGCGAGATTGTTGCATAGGTACGTACATGGCAATGTGGTTTGCTGCCTTCCTCCCCATCACCTATATCTGGCATTTATCCCATGTGATCCCTCCCCAACACCCCACCGCCACTGTCCCTCCCCTAGTTCCCCCCAACAGACCCCAGTGTATGCTGCTCCCCTCCCTGTGTCCATGTGTTCTCATTATTCAACACCCGCTTATGAGTCAGAACATGTGGTGTTTGATTTTCTGTTCTTGTGTCAGTTTGCTGAGAATGATGGTTTCCAGGTTCATCCATGTCCCTACAAAGGACACAAACTCATCGTTTTTTGTGGCTGCGTAGTATTCCATGGTATATATGTGCCACATTTTCCCTGTCCAGTCTGTCATCGATGGGCATTTGAGTTGGTTCCAAGTCTTTGCTATTGTAAACAGTGCTGCAGTTAACATTCATGTGCATGTGTCCTTATAGTAGAACGATTTATAATCCTTTGGATATATACCCAGTAATGGGATTGCTGGGTCAAGTGGTATTTCTATTTCTAGATCCTTGAGGAGTTGCCACACTGTTTTCCACAATGATTGAACTAATTTACACTCCCACCAACAGTGTAAAAGTGTTCTTATTTCTCCACATCCTCTCCAGCATCTGTTGTCTCCAGATATTTTTAATGATCACTATTCTAACTGGCATGAGATGGTATCTCAACGTGGTTTTGATTTACATTTCTCCAGTGATCAGTAATGATGAGCACTTTTTCATATGTTTGTTGGCCTCATGTATGTCTTCTTTTGTAAAGTGTCTGTTCATATCCTTTGCCCACTTTTGAATGGGCTTGTTTGTTTTTTTTCTTGTAAATCTGCTTTAGTTCTTTGTAAATTCTGGATATCAGCAGTTTCTCAGATGGGTAGATTGCAAAAATTTTTTCCCATTCTGTTGGTTGTCGATTCACTCTAATGACTGTTTCTTTTGCTGTACAGAAGCTGTGGAGTTTAATTAGGTCCCATTTGTCTATTTTGGCTTTTGTTACAATGCCTTTTTGTTGTTGTTGTCTTTTTCATAGATGCCCTTCCCAGTGAGGAGGAATCTAGAGAGGGAGTCTGGCCACAGTGGCCTTGCTGAGCTGTAGTGGCCTCTACCCAGTTCAACTTACTGGATGGCTTTGTTTACACTGTGAGGGTAAAACTGCCTACTCAAGCCTCAGCAGTGCTTGACATCCCTCCCCCTACCAATTCAAGTATCCCCAGTCGACCTCAGACTGCTGTGGTGGCAGCGAAAATTTCAGTCCAGTGGATCTTAGCTTGCTGGGCTCCATGGGGTAGGACCCACTGAGGCAGACCACATAGCTCCCTTACTTCACCCCCCTTTCTAGGGGAGTGAACAGTTCTGTCTTGCTGGCATTCCAGGTACCACTGGGATATGGAAAAAAAAAAAAAAACTCTTGCAGCTAGCTCGGTGTCTGCCCAAATGGCCACTTGGTTTTGTGCTTGAAACCCAGGGCCCTGGTGGCACAGGCACCAGAGGGAATCTCCTTGTCTGCAGGTTGCGAAGGGAGTCTGCAGTCTGCATGGGAGAAGTGTAGTATCTGGGCCAGAGTGCGCCATTCCTAACAGCAGAATCCCTCACCGCTTAATCCCTCATGGCTTCCCTTGGCTAGGAGAGGGAACTTCCTGACCCCTTGCACTTCCCGGATGAGACAACACCCCACCCTGCTTCATCTCGCCCTCCGTGGGTTGCACCCACTGTCCAACCAGTCCCAGTGAGATGAACTGAGCACCTCAGTAGGAAATGCAGAAATCACCCACCTTGAACCTTGATCATGCTGGGAGCTGCAGACTAGAGCTTTTCCTGTTCAGCCATCTTGCCAGCAATCCCAGTTTCTTTAAAAGTCTGTGTTTTTAATCATTCTTGGCCTATAACTTGAATTTGTTGACAACATTCGGAAGTTGTTTGAAATGACTTTGGGTCAAACTTGTCAAAGAATCTTGAACCCAAGTCTGATTATTTTGTTAGTAATTTAAAATACTTTAATGCTTAGAAATTACTGAACTGATGAATAAATGGTCTATCTTCAAAAGAAGTGAATCAATCATTAAATTGGATATAAGTGAAACTGTTTTAAAGATTTCTAACCTTGTGTAGGGTGAAAGAATAAAACAATTCTTTGGCATGAATTACCTTACAACATATGCAAAATGTAATTTCTCAATTCAGTTTAATATTTTCTTACTACCATATCTTTATGTTAGTCAGAGTTCAGGTTAAAATAATGAAATTAGTTTGTATAAATACTGCTTGTTTTTGATTTTACTGTCTTGCTTAGATTAAAGTGTGTTTAGGCCCTGCTTCTACTAAAATATTTGTAGAAGGCTATGGAAAGAGATTCCTGTTTGTAGAACACATTTTTTGTAGAGAAAATTTTCTCCTGATGATTGGTTATTCTTTTTCCCAGATTCTACCTGCTAAGAACAAATTAGTCCATTGTGTCGTTCTGATTTCTAAGACATCAAAACCAAATTCACAGTTATAAACCTTGTTTGCTATCTAATCATTTGGATACTGTGTTGACAATTAAGTTGGACTTAAATAGCCTTAAATTGCTCTGTGGAGATGACATATCTGTGGTTCCATATTAGACTGGAACATATTACTATGAAAATGGTAGTGAATTCTAACTAAAGTAGAGAAGAATAGGAAATGCCTCTTGAGACTGAGGTTCAGTCTAGCTGGCATTTGCTGACATTTCATGGAGCCAGGTCCTGGTTAGGCATTGTGGATACAAATATTGATGAGTCAAGGTTTCTGGGGGAGCTTTACAGCATCAGAAAGTTCCTAAAGTAACTTTAATGCAAACTAAAATGCTATTAGGAACGAAAAGTGTAGCAGGAAAACAGTAAGAGAAGAGAGAAGACCTTTTGGAGAAAGCTGACTTGAGTTGAGCCTTGGTAAATGGGGGTATCCTCACCTAGTGAGAAGTTATGGGAGAATGATTTTAGTGAAACTTCCTCTTTCTTCTATAGTTGATAGAAGTATTACCAGTGTTACCTTCTGGTTTTGATATTTATACTGTGGTTATAGAAGGTGTTACTATTAGTGGAAACTGAATGAGAGATCAACGAATCTTTGTGCTATGGGCTTTTCTTACTAAGATAAAATTCACATAACATAAAACTGTTAAATTTATCGTAGAATTCTTTGTATGATTTATAAAGTGTATAATTTAGTATCATTTAGTATGTTTGCAATTTTGCACAACCCTCAGCTCTATCTGGATCCCATACCTTTTGATCACTCCGAAGGGAACCCTGTATCCATTAAGCCAGCAGTCCCAAACCTTTCTGGCACCACGGATCAGTGTCGTGGAAGACAATTTTCCATGGACGGGGTCAGAGGCCAGGTGGTGGGGGTGGTTTCGGGATAAAATTGTTCCACCTCAGATCATCTGGCATTAGATTGTCATGAGGAATGCACAACCTAGGTCCCGTGCATGTGCAGTTCACAATAGGGTTCACAGTTGTGTGAGAATCTAATGCTGCCGCTGATTTGACAGGCAGCAGAGCTCATGAGGTAATGCTCACTTGCTTGCCACTCATCTCCTGCTGTGTGGCCCGGTTCCTAACAGGTCATGGACCTGTGGTGGTCCACAGCCCAAGGGTTAGGGACCCCTGCATTAAGCAGTCACTCTTCCTTTTTTCTTTTTCTCAGCACCTAACAACTGCAAATCTGCTTTGTGTCTCTATAGATTTAACTATTATGAATATTTCATGTAAGTGGAATTCTCCAGTATGTGACCTTTTGCTTCTGCCTTTTTTCACATAGTATGTTTTTAAGGATTGTCCATATTGTACTAGTCTGTATTGTATTGGTAATTTAGTCCTTTTTGTGGCTTAATAACAGTCTGTTGTATAGATACATGACATTTTGTCTATCCATTTACCCACTGATGGACATTTGTGTTATTTCCACTTGTGGGCTATTGTGAATAGCACTGCCAAGAGCATTCATTTTTCAAGTATTTGTTTACCTATTTTCAGTTATTTTGGTTATATAGCTAAGTGTAGAAATGCAGGATCATATGCGAATTTTGTGTTTAGCTTTTTGAAGAACCGCCAAAATGTTTTCCAGAGAGCCTTTTAGTTCTTTCATCCATTCTGAGTTAAATTTTGTATGTAGTGTAAAGTAGGGGCGTAAATTTATTGTTTTGCATGATCCAAAACTTTAGAATTAATATTTGTAAAAGAGAATCATTATTATTTTCCACAATATGAGAAAATCTTCTATGATATTAAATCATTTATTTTCTGATTCATTAAAAAAAGATTAAAGAAGATAAATATGACTGCTAAAATTATAAAACCCTTAGAAGAAAACAGATAAATCTTCATGACCTTCCATTAGGAAATGGATTCTTTGACATGGTACCAAAAGAACAAGCAAAAATATGAAAAACATAATTGAACTTACTTAAAATTAAGAAATTCTACTATCAAGAAAGTAAAATATGTCCGGGCACAATGGCTCATGCATGTAATACCAGCACTTTGGGAGGCTGAGGTGGGTGAGTTGCCTGATCTCAAAAGTTCAAAACCAGGCTGGCCAACATGGTGGAACACCGTCTCTACCAAAAAAAAAAAAAATAGAAAAAATTATCTGGGCATGGTGGCGCACACCTATAATCCCAGCTACTCAGGTGGCTGAAGTAGGAGAATCACTTGAACCCAGGAGGCGGAGGTTGCAGTGAGGGAAATCGTGCCACTACCCTCCAACCTGGGTGACAGAGTGAGACCCTGTCTCAAAAAAAAAGTAAGTAAAAAGACAACCCACAGCCTAGGAGACAAGCCATACACTGGATAAAGGTCTAATGTTCAGATTATACGAAGAACTCTTAAAATGTACCAACGGGGACTGAGGGCAGTGGTCTTGCAATCCCAGCCCTTTGAGAGGCCGAAAAGGGAGGATCCCTTTAAGCCAGGAGTTCGAGACCAACCTGGGCAACAAGGCAAGACCTCATCTCTAAAAATGGATGGGTGGATGGATGATTGGATGGATGGATGGATGGATGGATGGCAGTAAAACAATAAATAACACAGTTTAAGAATGGAAAAATAATTTGAATAGACATTTCTCCAGAGAATATATACTGGTGGCCTATAAACACAGCAAACATGTTTAGCATCATTAGCTATCAGGAAAATACAAATCAAACAACAATGAGATACTATATCATGCCCCCTAGGATAGCTGTAATAAAATAAATGGACAATAATAAGACAAGATATGGAGATACTGGAATACTCCTACACTGCTGGGTACAAATGTAAGATGATAAAGTGGAAAACAGTTTAACAATTCCTCAAAAAGCTAAACATACACTTCTTTATGACCCAGCAATTCTCCTAGGTGTATACCAAAAAGAATTTAAAAATATGTCACATAAAAACTTATACATGAATGTTTGTAGCAGCCCAAAAGTGGAAACAAGCCAAATCTTCAGATGAATGGATAAGCAAAATGTAAACCCATACAATAGAATATTATTCCACCATAAAAAGAACTGAGGCACTGATACATGTTTTAATATAGATGAACTTGAAAACATTATTCTAACTGAATGAAGCCAAACACAAAAGACCACATAGCGTATGATTCCATTTATGTGAAATGTCCTGAATAGAGACAGAAAGCAGATTTGTGGTTGCCAGTCGGGGGAAATAGGGCATGACTGAGTACGTAATTTCTCTTTTGGTATGATGAAAATGCTTTGCAGTTAGATAGTAGTGACGGTTGTACACTGTGAACATACTAAAAACCACTGAATGCACTTTAAGGGAATGAATTTTATGGTATGTTGAATATATCAATAAAAATAAATAAGTTTTTAAATGTTTTGCATGCAGAGATTTTTGTTTTAAAAATGCTCATTTGATGTTTTCCTTAAGAAAAGTATTTTTATTTAATTTTTTTAGAAATTTATCATGGCATCCAGCATTGACCACTACAAGTAAAATGCGAATTCCACATTCTCATGCATTTATTGATCTGACTGAAGATTTTACAGCAGGTGAGTTGCATTTAAATCTGGAATTGTTTTGAAATGCCAAAGAAGTATGGGATTTTATTTACTCAATACTTAGTATTCATTTGCTAATGAAGTAAATGTTGAAATTAATGTTAAAAGGATGTTAGAAAGTCAGTGATATGGAAACATGGAAAAAGTACTGACTGTAATGAATAAGTCTTTAGCTATTGTCATTTTTGTTGTTTGTTAATAACTGCCTCGGAAATTGAATTCTCTACTTTTTATGAATTCATGATAATTTCAGCACATGTTGCCTGCTGTTTCTTTACCTTATTATTAAAATTTTTTAAAAATAATATGTGCTACAAATTTAATGATAAAAATCTTTAGCTTCTGTATAAGAAGACTTTCAGAAGCTTTTAAAACTTGTTACTCTGGAAAATTTTAAACAGAAAATTGGACAGAATAGTATAATATATGCAAATTTAACCATCACCTAGCTTCAACAATTATTATATAGCCCAATCTTGTTTTCCCTGTAAAGGTACCTACAAGTTCCTCCTACCCAAGATAATTTTAAATTAAATCCCAAACATATAATTTCATTTTTAAATACTTTCATCTGTATCTCAAATTGCGAGGAGTTTTTAATTTTAAACTGCCAGATCATTTTTAAACCTAAAAAAATTAAACAATAATTCCTTTTTTTGAGAGAGTCTCACTCTGTTACCCAGAGTAGAGCACAGTGATGCATGTGATCACAGCTCACTACAACCTCTGCCTTCCAGGCTCAAGCTATCCTCCCACCTCAGGCTCCAGAGTAGCTAGGACTACAAGCACGTGCCATTTTGCCCAGTTAATTTTTGCATTTTTTGTACAGATGTAGTTTCCCCATGTTGCCCTGGCTGGTCTGGAACTCTTTGGCTCAAGCAGTCTGTCCACCATGACTTCCCAAAATGGTGGGATTACACACGTGAGCCACTACACCCAATCAACAGTTTCTTAATATCATTGAACATCTAGTCATTGTTAAAAAAGCCCCGATTTTCTCCTGCATGTTTTTATCAAATCAGGAGTTTAACAAGGTTGATACAGAAGTAGAAAAAATGTCTGTGCTGTACACATCTGTGCTATACAGTTGTGTGGATTTTTCAGATTGTATCCCAATGGAGTTAACATGTTACATGTTACTATGCTCCTATATTTCCTCTAACCCAGCAGTTAGATTTGGAGCCTTGATGAGAATCAGAATTCTTTTTTTTTTTTTTTGGAGACGGAGTCTCGCCCAGTTGCGCAGTCTGGAGTGTAGCGATGTGATCTCTTCTCACTGCAACCTCCACCTCCCAGGTTCAAGAGATTCTCCTGCCTCAGCCTCCCAAGTAGCTGGAACTACAGTCTCATGCTGCCATGCCTGGCTAATTTTTTTGTATTTTAATAGAGATGGGGTTTCACCGTGTTGGCTGGGCTGATCTCAAACTCCTGAGCCCAGGCAATTCACCCACCTTGGCCTCCCAAAGTGCTGGGGTTATAGGTGTGAGCTGCTGCGCCCAGCCACAGAATCAGCATTCTATTGTAGGTAATAGGAATGGGAATATCAAGAAAATTTCCTAGGTGTTGCTGTATGTTTCAGCTCATTAGATATTGTAGTTTAAGTTCTCTCTCTTTTGGATATTAAAATTGATCAGTAAGTTCGGTTTTCCTCAGCATAGATCATCCACTACAGTGTTCTCTAATGATTAGGAGGTATAAATGATTATTGTCAGGTCCATTATTGCAACAAGAGTTGCAAAATTATGACACACTAAGTATATCACTCTATGGCATGTATAATTAGCTAAATTTTCTTTTTTAGTCATCTGCAGTATAGTTGAGACAGGAAAGATAACTACTTGATTTCTCCACCCCCACCCCCATTTTCCACCATTTTTTGTCAGCATTCAAACACTTAACGGTCTGATTTTAGAGTTACATTTTTCTATAATGTACCAGTTGCAAATGAGTAAAGCAGTCCTAGTGGCTGCTAGATGTAATAAACCTTAATTTCTTTAAAAACATTCCATGATGCAAAACCTAATTTTCTTTGAGAAACAGGTAGAAAATAATATTGCATAATTTAAACGTCTTAATTCTGGATTGATTATGACTTTTGCTAGAACATTTTCATTGTTAACATACAACTTGCAAACTTAAAGAATATTTAGTGCCCAAATACACTGGATTTTACTGACTTAAAAACCACAAATTTAATCTTTTATCCAGTAAATTTTTAATAAATCTAAGATTTTCGGTATTTGAGTATATGTTTTGGTTGGGAAGAAAGGAGAGAATTTAAGAAATGAAAACAGAGGTCATTTTTAGTGTGAATTATCTGTTATGCTTAATCACATGAAAACCTCAATAATAAGGTATTGACTACATTGCAATGGAAATTATCTTAAAAGCTTGCTTTTAAAGATGAGGAAATTCTATAATTATAGGTTCATTTTTAAAAATATTATTTCTGTTATACACATACATCCAAACTTTTGTTTTTTGCAATTTCTTTTTAGGAGAAGTCTATCTTAATGAAGTTTTAGAAATGTACTTTTAGTTCAGTAGTATGGGACTTCCTTAAACAATACTGAGATGGCATTTAAGTCAGCCACCACCATGGCTGTTGCTACCCATCTGCACATGCAGAGTGGGGAAATAGAGGCTAACACATCCATTTCACTGCCACCATGGCTGTTGTGTATGTGTGCCACCCTGGAGGCCCAAGGATTACCATCAACAATGCCACATATCTTGCCCAAGAAACTTGGGGATCTGCCAGCTCATCCTACCACTGCTACGACCAGCACAAGAGCAAGTTGCCAGAATCCACAAGCATTGGCTTGCCTAGACCCACTACCATTATTACCTATGGATGCTGTGAAGGGCCCAAGGACTGGCATACTCAGCTCACCACCATCACCACTGGGACCTGAGAAACCATCCACCTGTCATCCCAGTCCTCAGCAAGGCTTGGAGACAGAGTCTCTCTCTGTCACCCAGGCCGGAGTGCAGTGGCGTGATGTCCACTCACTACATCCTCCGCCTCCCAGGTTCAAGCGATTCTCCTGCCTCAGCCTCCCAAGTAGCTGGGACTACAGGCGTATACCACCACACCTGGCTAATTTTTTTGTATTTTAGTAGAGATAAGGTTTCACCATATTGGCCAGGCTGATCTTGAACTCCTGAGTTGAGGCAATTTACCCGCCTTGGCCTCCCAAAGTGCTGGGATTATAGACATGAGCCACTGCACTCAGCCACAAAATCAGAACGGTAGCCTAAGCCATTAAGAATTCACAAACTCCACTGGTGCTGATTACAGCCAAATAAATCATACAGCAGTCACACTACTGTATGTACCCATAATCAGAGCCAGAGCACCCTACCTGATCAACTCTACAGAGACATATATAGGGAAAAAAGTCTTTCGCTATGACACCTACTACATAAAATAGAAAGAAGCAACTGTTACAGCAGATGCGTGGATATCTGAGAACACAGAAACATGAGAAAGCAAAGAAACAGGATAGCTGCAAACAAACACAGTAACTCTCTAGCAAGACATTCCAGTGAGAAACAAATTTAAGAAATGCCTGGAAAAGAATTCAGAATTGTGATGTTCAACTCAGTCAGACAAAAAGCAACACAGATCATACAAACAAATTAGAAAAATAATTTGTGATCTGAAATTGAGAAATCCAAGAAAGACATATCCTTAAAGAAAAAAAAGTAACAAATGGAATCCTGGAACTAAAGAATTCAGTGAATGAAATTAAAAATACAAGAGAGGGCTTCAGAATAGTCTAGATCAAGTAGAAGAAAGAATATCCGAACATAAGGATAGTTCTTTTGAAAGAATACAATTAGTCAGAAAAATGAAGAAAGCCTACATGACATATGCAACGTCGTAAAGCAACCAAACATTCAGTTTTTGGGTAAGAGCTGAAAACTGAAGTGTTACAAGAGATATAGACTACCAGATACAGGAAGATTAATGATAGATACATTTCACACAAAAAAGTCTTCTCTGTAGCACATCATAATCAAACTGTCAAAACTCCAAAAAAAAAAAAAAAAAAACAGTAACAAAAGCTGGGTGCGGTGGCTCACACCTGTGATGTTTTTACTTTGACAGACCAAGGTGGGTGGATCACTTGAATCCAGGAGTTCAAGACCAGCTGGGACAACATGGCAAAACTCTGTCTCTAGCAACAACAACAAAAAAAAACCTCACAAAATTAGCCAAGCATGCCGACATGCTCCTGTATTTCCAGCTGTTTGGGAGGCTGAAGGGAAAGGATCACTTGAACCCAGGTCAAGCCTGCAGTGAACAGCTATGGTGCCACTGCACTCCAGCCTGGGTGACAGAGCAACACCTTGTCTCAAAAAAAAAAAAAAAACAATAATAATAATAAATGAGAATTCTAAAAAGAGCAGTAGAAAGATTCAAGTCACAAATAAGAGAGCCCCCTAATTAGACTAATGGATTTCTTAGCAAAAAGCTTACAGGCCAAGAGAAAATGAGATGGTATATTCAAGTGCTGAAAGGAAGAAAAAAATACTGTGAACCAAAAGTACTATACCTACCAAAGCCTGATTCAAGAATAAAGAGGAGGCTGGGCGCGGTGGCTCACGCCTGTAATCCCAGCACTTTGGGAGGCCGAGGCGGGTGGATCACGAGGTCAAGAGATCGAGACCATCCTGGTCAACATGGTGAAACCCCGTCTCTACTAAAAATACAAAAATTAGCTGGGCATGGTGGCACGTGCCTGTAGTCCCAGCT
>PVKV010018083.1:0-21668 GCA_004027835.1 Alouatta palliata | reverse complement strand
CTGGCCGATTTTTTTTAATGGTGTTATATAGTTCTCATTGTCCAGAATATATTCATTCTATAGAACACTGTGTTAATCCTTTTATGCTGACATAAAGAAGTACCTGAGACTGGATAATTTAAAAAGAAGGGGTTTATTGTGGCTCATGGTTCCCCATGCTTCTTCTGAGGAGGCCTCAGGAGACTTCCACTAATGGTGGAAGGTAGAGGGAGAGTAAGCATATCACATGGTGAGACAGGAACTAAGAGAGAGGGGGGAATGCCAGGCTACTTTAAACAATCAGCTCTTGCATGAACTCAGAACCATGGGGAGGGCACCAAACCATTCATGAAGGATCTGCTTCCATGACCCAGATAGATACCTCCCACTAGGGCCTACCTTCAGCACTGGGGCTCACATTTTAACATGAGATTTGGAGGGGACAGACATCTAAACTATATCAGACATGTAAAACTTGCAAACAATAAGCTCTAGCTGTAAAAAAAAAAAAAAAAAAAAAAGCTCTAGCTGTAATTTTTTTTTTTTTTTGAGACAGAGTCTCACTCCGTCACCAGGCACCAGGCTGGAGTGCAGTGGCGCGACCTCGGCTCACTGCAACCTCCGCCACCCGGGTTCAAGCAATTCTCCTGCCTCAGCCTCCCAAGTAGCTGCGACTACAGGCGTGCGCCACCACGCCCAGCTAATTTTTTTGTATTTTTAGTAGAGACGGGGTTTCACCATGTTGACCAGGATGGTCTCGATCTCTTGACCTCGTGATCCACCCGCCTCGGCCTCCCAAAGTGCTGGGATTACAGGCGTGAGCCACCGCGCCCGGCCTCTAGCTGTAATTTAAGGAGAACTTCCTATCGAAGACAAAATAAGTAATATAAATGAATTCTCAATTTTTTTCTTTGTAAATATTTTTACTTCTTAATTTGTTAAAATAGTCAAATCTATATGTTTTAATTGCTTATCCACTATATCATTATAACAATTTGTTTAACATGTTTTCTGTTTTTTTGGACACTTATGTTGTTTCTGGATTTTTTAGTTTTTATTTTTATTCCTCTGGTGCCTGATTTTGTGGACACTGCTCATAATCTCAAGAAGAGTTTCTGCATATGAAATAAATGGTTAAACACATATAAAGATTTTTTTTTTTTTGAGACATAATTTTCGCTTTTGTCACCCATGCTGGCATGCAGTGGTGCGATTTTAGCTCACTGCAACCTCTGCCTCCCAGATTCAAAGGATTCTCCTGCACCAGCCTCCTGAGTAGCTGGGATTATAGGCACCCACCACTACGCTCTGCTAATTTTTGTATTTTTAGTAGAGACAGGGTTTCACCATGTTGGCCAAGCTGGACTTGAATTCCTAACCTCAGGTGACCCGCCCACCTTAGCCTCCCAAAGTGCTGGGATGCTAAGGTGGGCAGATCCCAACTTAGCACCCAGCAAGATTTTTAAAGAGGTGAAACACTTATCTTGCCCTGAAGAAAGGCTCATAAGAGTGCTTATTTTTCTCATTTTTGCCAACATTAGGTGTTACCTTTTTTGAGTTATTATTACCAATTTGATGGGTGGAAAAAATGGTATTTCATTATGATTTTGATACTGAAATGGAATTATTTTTTCACATGTGAAAACCATTTCTGTTTTTTCTATTATTGATTGCTGGCTTTTCCTAAAGTCTCTGCAAAGTTCTGTTATTCTGACAACCAAGGCATTTATATATAACCACAGGCAATTCTGATTCATCTCCGCTATAGCTTTCCAAATAGTCTTCAAGGACTCAAGTTCTTTAATAACCCATTCATTATAGTAACCTGATAAACTTGTTCTGATCATCTCACTTTCTTCAGTAATCCACTTTAAGAAAATAAATTCTGGCTTTTATTCTCTTGGCCCACTCTTCCATGCACAGCAGAAATGGCTATTACCTAAAGTAGACTCTGTTATGTTCCTTTATTCTTGCAAAAGAAAGTCAACCTTATCTTTTCAGTTCATTTCATACTAAAGAATAAGCTTCTCATTGAGGAAACAATGACACAATGTGAGCATCCAGGTTCTTGTCCAGCATTGTAGTATATGTATCGTAAGGCCAGTTGAGAGTGAAGATTTTTATGGATGAAACACTTCTGACACATGGAACATTATTATCTCTTGATATTCTTGATTTGAAGAATCATAGCCATTTTAAGGAAAAACCAAACTGAACTTCTCAAGTCAAAATATTCACTACAAAGGCTGGGCACAGTGGCTCACTTGAGGTCAGGAGTTTGAGGCCAGCCTGGCCAACGTGGCAAAACCCCGTCTCTACTAAAAATACAAAAAAAAAAAAAAAAAAAACCTAGCAAGGTGTGGTGGTGCGTGCCTGTGGTCCCATTTTTGTTTCTTCCGTTCGCTGTCATTTCTCCAGTGCCCAGAATAGTGCCTGCCACCAAATAGGGACTTGAGATATCTGTTGAATAGCCAGCCACATTTTTGGTGGGAGAAGAGAACCTTACGGACAGCTAGCATATTTTTAAGTACTCACACTGTCCCTAATTGGTACGCCTTTTTCAGCTAAAGATTTAACAACAAAAGGAACTCTTGATGAAATTGATGTTAGTTTGCAGAAGTTCAAACATAAACTAGTGAATGAGCTTCCTTTTAAAAATTCCGCAAGATTTTCAGAAATATGTACAATGCTTAGAAACTTTGGCTGTGGGAATTTTATCTAAGCAGACATAGAAAATAACAGATACGTTTTTTTCAAGAATTTTCTTTCTTTTTCTAAAAATACAAATTAAACCACTCCAACCTTAAGATATCATAAGGTTATCTTATAAATCACTTCTAAATGCATCATTTGAACTGATTCAAATTCTGTTCTAAAAAATAGTTGCTCTTTATCAGCAAGATGAAGAGACCCGTTTACTAAAAGCTGCAGTTGTTTCTGATGTTATCATTATGTTCTCTGATAAGGAAGGGGCACCAGAGAGACAAAGTAATAGAAAATGTTTTATTTCAAGTATGCTGTAACTTCTCTGATATGTACATACATATATTGCTGGACTAAACACTTCTGAGAGAAACTTCACAGTTCTGTTGTAGCAATATTATAATATGTGCTTATTTCACAGCTATAAGTATCTGTTATTAGAACCAGGACTTAATCCAGGAAAGTACCCCCGTTACTCATCTCCCTCAAAAGTCCATCAGAACATCAAGTCTGCCACAGATGTTTAGTCTTTATCTGAAATACAGTAATGAATAAATAAGAACAGTAACTACCATTTGTTGAGCATTTAGATAAGGCTAGGACTAGTCTAAGCACTGTATATGTATTTGCTTATATCATCCTCACAGTCACCGTACGGAATAAGTTCTGTTATTAACCCCAGTACACGTATTGTGAAACTGGCATGCCAGAGGTTCAGTAACTTCTCCATGGAGCCCAAGGGCCTTTCTGCCTTTAAACTCTCATTTGACACACATTTTACTTACTTTGTGGTCCCATACCCCTTTGAGAATCTAAGGCGGGGGGAATTACAGAAACTCTTCCAAGAAAACGGCCCATAAAAATTGACTTTTTTGTTCATAAACACCCTAAAGCCTGTTTTAAACTCCCAAAACCTATTTTTAATCTCCGCAGTGGTCACCTGGTTAAGAATGAATTAATACATGCTCACTTTAAATACTCAGATGTTATGGACATATGGTGCAGAAAGCAAAAGTTTCATATTAACTGAAACTCTAGATAATAATAGTGACTACTTGGTCTGTGTTCACCAGATTGTTCTTCTACATGTATTCTCTACATACAAGAGAATATATGAAGTTTTGGTTTTACAGGTTTTTTTTTTTTTTTTTTAATGAATGGAATAGGGAGTATATCAAAATGTAAAACCACTGTTCATCAGGGAATATCCTTACAATAAGATGAAAGAAAAGCCACAAATTGGGAGAAGATATTTGTGACGTATATGACCAACCATGAATTGAGTTCCAAAATGGAGAACTCCTGTAAATCAAGAAAACAAGATAAACTACTAGGAAAAAAATGGGCAAAAATATGAAAGGGCAGATCAAAAATAGGAAAGGCCAATAAACATACGTGTTTAACATCTATGGAAATTAGAATTAAGTTAAAACCATAAGATAACATTTTACATTCATGACATTTGCAGAAAGTATTAATTGGAAAGACTGCTTTGATTATGAGTGAACAAAATTAAAGAACTAAAGCTTATACACATTAACATGAATGAGTCTCAGAAACAATGTTGAGCAAAAAAAAGTTTCAGAAGAGTGATAACATTTAAGTAAAGTTCAAAACCATGCAAAACTAAATTATATATATATATATATATATATATATATATATGGTAAATGTGCACGTGTGTGTATACATGTGTGCGTCATAAACTATAGAAAAGAGTGGGGAAATAATAAAAAATCTTTGTAGAGGAGGAAGGAAAAAGGTTCATCTGAGACATAATGGATTTGAGGGGCAAAGGGGTTACCTGTTTGTTAAGGGAATAGAGTGTGTATTTTTTAGTCTTTATAGCTCTAATATGTTGTATAGCTTATATGAGTTATAATTTTTTAATGATTACCAAAAAATGGGGCCCTATACTATTTTGTAACTTCATTTTTTCACTTAATTTCTTAGAAATCATTCCATCCCAGTACTTACATGTACCTTATTTATATCATAGCTGAATTATATTCTTTTATGTGTTATGCATATTTCTTTTAACATATTAAGTCTTGCCATTAAAGGCAGATTGGAAAGGCTCCCAGTAATAAGTGCTACTTACCATAATCTGTTCTGTGAAGGGACTTTCTGTGTTCTTGAGGATTTTGCATATTATCTCTAGAGCACTGGCCCTCAACTTTTTTGGCACCAGGGACTGGTTTCTTGGAAGACAAAATTTTTCCACAGACTGGACCAAGGTGGTGGTTTCAGAATGATTCAAGCGCATTACATCTATTGTGCACTTTATTTCTATTATTATCATTACATTGTAATATGTAAAGAAATACTTATACAACTTACCATAATGTAGAATTAGCTGGAGCTGTGAGCTTGTTTTCCTGCAACTAGACGATCCCATATGCGGGTGATGCTGTGTAGCTCAGTTCCTAACCAATGCATGTCCGTGGCCTGGGCATTGCGGAACCCTGCCCTAAAGATACCACCTAGAGTAAGCATTTTTCTGTGCGTGTGTGCATGTGTGTGCACGTGCGCCAAGAGCGATCAAAATTGACTTTTTTTCCCAGAACTGTCTAAAACTGAGTGTTAAACATCTTCACACTTCACCTATAAAATACTTGTACATGTATCTCTAAAGAATAAGGATGTTCTCCTGTTCATCTACAGTGCCATTAACACATCTAAGACAGTTAATGGTAATTGCATAATGTCATCTAGTAACCAACATATATTTATATTTTCCCAGTTGTCTTAAAAATATCTTTCACAGACCCGGTGCAGTGGCTCACGCCTGTAATCCCAGCACTTTGGGACTCTGAGGCAGGCAGATCATGAGGTCAAGAGATCAAGTCCATCCTGGCCAATATGGTAAAACCCCATCTCTACTAAAAATACAAAAAATTAGCCAGGCATGGTGGTGCATGCCTGTAATCCCAGCTACTCGAGAGGCTGAGGTAGGAGAATCACTTGAACCCGGGAGATGGAAGTTGCAGTGAGCTGAGATCACGCCACTGCATTCCAGCCTGGCGACAGAGCAAGACTCCATCTCTGGGAAAAAAAAAAAAAAAAAAAAAAAAAATATATATATATATATATATATATATATATATATATATATATAAAATATAATTCACGACTTATTTTCTTCCCTGTTTAGGAGCCAAGGAAAACTTACATGTGCATTTAGTGGTTATTTCTCCATAGTCTCTTTTAAGGTAGCTATAGCCTCACACCCCCTTCTCTTTTTTCGAGTATGTCTTAGTAATGTGAAAATGGACTTTTTTTTTTTTTTTTTTTTTTAATGAAAATGACTTTTTGACATAGAAGTCCAAGACACCTATATGGGCCATATGGGCCAATTCTATAATACAGTGGGCCATAGAATGGCCCGCATTCCGGCTTTATCTGGTTGTTTACACACAGTGTTTAACTTTTGATCTCTACTTCTCACATTTAAAAAAAAAAACTGTACTCCAGTAATGGTATTGTTGGTTTGGTGTATTTAAGTGACTGAACAAATTATTTTGTGTTTATGAGGAAAAGGAGGGGTCAAATTGTACAAATATTGCAAATATGATCTTTTTTAAAAAATGTATTAAGTGCAATGAGTGCTTATTACATTACTATAATTGTACAAACAGCAGCATATAAATTAACCATAGCATTTATAGAGCCTCTTTGTGATCTTTTAAAAAGCAGTAAATTTATTGTAAGTCATTTTTCATATTCCTATAATACTGCAGTGTAATATTGCATAGGAATAACACTAGAATTTCTATGGTTCTTGCTTTGGTTCAGATAGTTTGTAGTTGTTGCATGAAGTATGATTCTTTTCCCATGAATTTAAAACAATTATATTTCAGCACACAAGAGAATATATTGTACATTTATTCTTTGGTTCTATGCAAAGATATTTGACGCACATCTATATTATATAATTTCAGAAATAAAAAACATAGTCTACTTATATGCATGATTAATTTGGTCATTTAAGTCACTGACCAGTAAATTGAATCTATAAAAACTGTTGAGATAGACAAAATTATTTTAGTCAACTGGGCATTTGATGAGAAATAGGAATAGTTCTTACATATTTGTCATCCCAGAGGGATAAGTGAACATGAATCCCTAGTACACTGCCTCGGGCAGCCAGAACTGAGATACTGTGGGGAGCAGTGGTTGTGACACCCAAACAGGGCACAGTTTAGGTTCTTCCTAGATTTTGGGAAAGTCCTTTTTGAGACTTTCTCATTTGTAAAAGTGGGGATAATATCATGTAACTTGATGCAGTGGCTTTAAAATGTTTCTGATACAGCTATAATAAGAATATATTTTATATCACAACCTGTACACACATAGTTGCACCATGCACCTTTATAGATATATACTTATAGACATATAAACATTTATATATATATGTTTTATTGCACTTTAGGTTCTGGGGTACATGTGTAGAACATGCAGGATTATTGCATAGGCACATACATGGCAATGTGGTTTGCTGCCTCCATCCCCCCCCCATCACATATATCTGGCGTTTCTCCCCATATTATCCCTCCCCAACCTCCCTACCCTCGGCTGTCCCTCCTCTGTTCCCCCAAAACAGACCCCAGTGTGTGATGCTCCCCTCCCTCTGTCCATGTGTTCTCATTGTTCAACACCTGCCTATGAGTGAGAACATGTGGTGTTTGATTTTCTATTCTTCTGTCACTTTGCTGAGAATGTTGCTTTCCAGATTCATCCATGTCCCTACAAAGGATACAGACTCGTCATTTTTATGGCTGCACAGTATTCCATGGTGTATATGTGCCACATTTTCCTTGTTCAGTCTATCATCGATGGATATTTGGGTTGGTTCCAGGTCTTTGCTATTGTAAACAGTGCCACAGTAAACATACGTGTGCATGTGTCTTTATAACAGAAGGATTTATAATCCTTTGGATATATACCCAGTAATGGGATTGCTGAATCAGATGGAATTTGTATTTCTAGGTCCTTGAGGAATCGCCACACTGTCTTCCACAATGGTTGAACTAATTTACACTCCCACCAACAGTGTAAAAGTGTTCCTATTTCTCCACATCCCCTCCAGCATCTGTTGTGTCCAGATTTTTTAATGATCACCATTCTAACTGGCGTGAGATGGTATCTCAATGTGGTTTTGATTTGCATTTCTCTAATGAACAGTGATGATGAGCATTTTTTCATGTTTGTTGGCCTCATATATATCTTCTTTTGAAAAGTGTCTATTCATGTCCTTCGCCCACTTTTGAATGAGTTTGTTTGTTTTCTTCTTGTAAATCTGTTTTAGTTCTTTGTAGATTCTGGATATTAGCCCTTTGTCAGATGGGTAGATTGCAAAAATTTTTTCCCATTCTGTTGGTTGCCGGTTCACTCTAATGATTGCTTCTTTTGCTGTACAGAAGCTCTGGAGTTTAATTAGATCCCATTTGTCTATTTTGGCTTTTGTTGCCATTGCTTTTGGTGTTGTAGTCATGAAGTCCTTGCCTATGCCTATGTCCTGAATGGTTTTGCCTAGATTTTTTTCTAGGGTTTTTATGGTGTTAGGTCTTCTGTTTAAGTCCTTAATCCATCTGGAGTTAATTTTAGTGTAAGGTGTGAGGAAGAGGTCCAGTTTCTGCTTTCTGCACGTGGCTAGTCAGTTTTCCCAACACCATTTATTAAACAGGGACTCCTTTCCCCATTGCTTGTTTTTGTCAGGTTTGTCAAAGATGAGATGGTTGTAGATGTGCAGCGTTGCCTCCGAGGCCTCTATTCTGTTCCATTGGTCTATATCTCTGTTTTGGTACCAGTACCGTGCTGTTTTGATTACTGTAGCCTTGTAGTATTCTTTGAAGTCAGGTAGCATGATGCCTCCAGCTTTGTTCTGTTTCCTTAGGATTGTCTTAGCTCTGCAGGCTCTCTTTTGGTTCCATATGAAGTTTAAGGTGTTTTTTTCCAGTTCTGTGAAGAGAGTGTTAGGTAGTTTGATGGGGATAGCATTGAATCTATAAATTACTTTGGGCAGGATGGCCATTTTCACAGTATTGATTCTTCCTAACCATGAACATAGAATGTTTTTCCGTCTGTTTGTGTCCTCTCTTATTTCCCTGAGCAGTGCTTCATCGTTCTGCTTGAAGAGGTCCTTTACATCCTTTGTTAGTTGTATTCCACGGTATTTTATTCTCTTTGTAGCCATTGTGAATGGCAGATTTGGATCTCTTTAAGTCTGTTATTGGTGTATAGGAATGCTTGTGATTTCTGCACATTGATTTTGTATCCTGAGACTTAGCTGAAGTTCTGAAGTTGCTTCTCAGTTTATGGAGATTTTGGGCTGAGACAGTGGGATCTTCTTAATATACGATCATGTTGTCTACAAATAGACAATTTGACTTCTTTCTTTCCTAACTGAATACCTTTTATATTTTTTTTTCTTGCCTGATTGTCTAGAACTTCCAATACTATATCGAATAGGAGTGGTGAGATAGGGCATCCTTGTCTAGTGCCAGATTTCAAAGGGAATGCTTCCAGTTTTTTTTCCCATTCAGTATAATATTGACAGTGGATTTGTCATAAATAGCTTTTTTTTTTTGAGATATGTTCCATCAATACCTAGTTTATTGAGAGTTTTTAGCATAAAGGGCTGTTGAATTTTGTTGAAGGCCTTCTCTGCATCTATTAAGATAATCATGTGGTTTTTGTCTTTGCTTCTGTTTATGTAGTGAGTTACGTTTATAGACTTGCATATGTTGAACCAGCCTTGCATCCCCAGGCTGAAGCCTATTTGATCCTGATGGATAAGCTTTTTGATGTGCTGTTGCAATCAGTTATTTTATTGAAGATTTTTGCATCTGTATTCCATGGATATTGGCCTGAAGTTTTCTTTTTTTTGTTGAGTCTTTGCCGGATTTTGGTATCAGGATGATGTTGGTCTCATAAAATGATTTGGGAAAGAGTCCCTCTTTTTGTATTGCTTGGAATAGTTTCAGAATGATTGGTACCAGCTCCATTTTGTATTTCTGGTAGAATGCGGCTGTGAACCCATCTGGACTTGGGCTTTTTTTGGTTGGTAGGCTATTAATTGCCTCCTCAACTTCAGCCCTTGTTATTGGTCTATTCAGGGTATCAACTTCTTCCTGGTTTAGGCTTGGGAGGGTGCAAGTGTCCAGGAATGTATCCATTTCTTCCAGGTTTACTGGTTTGTGTGCTTAGAGTTGTTTGTAGTAATCTCTGATGGTAGTTTGCATTTTCGTGGGATCAGTGGTGATATCCCCTTTATCATTTTTTATTGCATCTGATTCTTCTCCTTTTTCTTTTTTATTAATCTGGCTAGCGGTCTGCATATTTTGTTGATCTGTTCAAAAAACCAGCTCCTGGATTTATTGATTTTTTGAAGGTTTTTTTGTGTGTCTATCTACTTAAATTCTGCTCTGATCTTAGTTATTTCTTGTCTTCTGCTAGCTTTTGAGTTTTTTTGATCTTGCTCCTCTAGCTCTTTCAATTTTGATGATAGGGTGTCGATTTTAGATCTTTCCTTTTTTCTCATGTGGGCATTTATTGCTATAAATTTCCCTCTAAACACTGCTTCAGATGTGTCCCAGAGATTATGGTACATTGTTTCTTCATTCTGGTTGGTTTCAAAGAACATCTGTATTTCTGCCTTCATTTCATTGTTTATCCAGTCAACATTCAAGAGCCAGTTGTTCAGTTCCCATGAAGTTGTGCAGTTCTTTAATCCTGATTTCTAATTTGATTGCACTGTGGTCTTGAGAGACTGTTGTGATTTCCCTTCTTTTGCATTTGCTGAGGAGTGATTTACTTCCAATTATGTGGTCAGTTTTAGAGTAGGTATGATGCGGTGCTAAGAAGAATGTATATTCTGTGGATTTAGGGTGGAGAGTTTTGTAAATGTCTGTTAGGTTTGCTTGGTTCAGATCTGAGTTCAAGTCCTGGATGTCCCTGTAAATTTTCTGTCTCGTTGATCTGTCTAATATTGACAGTGGAGTGTTAAAGTCTCCCACTATTATTGTGTAGGAGTCTGTGTCTCTTTGTAGGTTGTTAAGAACGTGCTTTATGTATCTGGGTGCTCCTGTATTGGGTGTGTATATATTTAGGTTCGTTAGCTCTTCTTGTTGCATTGATCCTTTTACCATTATGTAATGCCCTTGTCTCTTTTGATCTTTGTTGGTTTAAAGTATATTTTATCAGAGACTAGGATTGCAACTCCTGCTTTTTTTTTGCTCTCCATTTGCTTGGTAAATCTTCCTCCATCCCTTTACTTTGGGGAACCCATCTCATGTGCGAACCCTATGTGTGTCTTTGCACATGAGATGGGTTTCCTGGATACAGCACACCGATGGGTTTTGACATTTT
Source organism: Alouatta palliata (assembly GCA_004027835.1). NCBI lineage: Eukaryota > Metazoa > Chordata > Mammalia > Primates > Atelidae > Alouatta > Alouatta palliata. The sequence goes on along the minus strand of PVKV010018083.1, from coordinate 10,616 downwards.
ATCCAATTTGCCAGTCTGTGTCCTTTGATTGGGGCATTTACCCCATTTACATTTAAGGTTAATATTATGTGTGAATTTGATCCTGCCATTTTGATGCTAGCTGCTTGTTTTGCCCATTAGTTGATGCAGTTTCTTCATTGTGTCGATGGTCTTTATCATTTGGTATGTTTTTGGAGTGGCTGGTACTGGTTGTTCCTTTCTGTGTTTAGTGCTTCTTTCAGGAGCTCTTGTAAAGCAGGCCTGTTGGTGATGAAATCTCTGAGGAATTGCTTGTTTCTAAAGGATTTTATTTCTCTTTCGCTTATGAAGCTTAGTTTGGCTGCATTTGAAATTCTGGGTTGAAAGTTTTTTCTTTAAGGATGTTGAATATTGGCCCTCACCCTCTTCTGTCTTGTAGGGTTCTGCTGAGAGATCCGCTGTGAGTCTGATGGGCTTCCCTTTGTAGGTAACCCATCCTTTCTCTCTGGCTGCCCTTAGCATTTTTTCCTTCATTTCAACCCTGGTGAATCTGATGATTATGTGCCTTGGGGTTGCTCTTCTTAAGGAATATCTTTGTGGTGTTCTTTGTATTTCCTGGACTTGAATGTTGGCCTGCCTTGCTAGGTTGGGGAAGTTCTCCTGGATAATATCCTGAAGAGTGTTTTCCAACTTGGATTCATTCTCTCCATCACATTCAGGTACACCTATCAAACGTAGATTAGATCTTTTCACATAATCCCATATTTCTTGGAGACTTTGTTCATTTCTTTTCACTCTTTTTTCTATAATCTTGTCTCCTCATTTTATTTCATGGAGTTGATCGTCAATCTCTGATATCCTTTCTTCTGCTTGGTCGCTTCCACTATTCAGTCTTGTGTATGCTTTGGGAAGTTCTCGTGTTGTGTTTTTCAGCTCCATTAAGTCATTTATATTCTTCTCTATGCTATTTATTCTTTCTAGCATTTTGTGAAACCTTTTTTCACGGGTCTTAGTTTCTTTGCATTGGGTTAGAACATATTCTTTTAGCTTAGAGAAATTTCTTATTACCCACCTTCTGAAGCCTTTTTCTATCAGTTCATCAGACTCATTCTCCATCCCTCTTTGTACCCTTGCTGGTAAGGAATTGTGATCCCTTGGAGGAGGAGCAGTGTTCTGGTTTTGAGTGTTTTCATCCTTTTTGTGCTAGCTTCTTCCCATCTTTGTGGATTTATCTACCTGTGGTGTTTGTAGTTGGTGACTTTCAGATGGGGTCTCTAAGTGGACCTCCTTTTTGTTAATGTAGAAGTAGGCTCCTCTGCTGTAGGACTGCTGGCGGTCCACTCCAGACCCTGCTTGCCTGGGTATCACCTGCAGCAGCTGCAGAACAGTAAAGCTTGCTGCCAGTTTCTTCTTCTATTATCTTCGTCCCAGAACGATACCCAGCAGATGTCAGCATGAGGTCTCCTTTATGGGGTATCTCTTTGGTAATACAGGAGTCAGAGAGCTGTTTGAGGCAACAGTCTGTCCCTTATAGGAGCTCAAGTGCTGAGCTATGAGCTCCGTTGTTCCATTCAGAGCTGCTGGGCAGGTATGTTTAAGTCTGCTGCAGCAGAACTCATAACTGCCTTTTTTCCCAGGTGCTCTGTCCTAGGAAGGTGGGGCTTTATTTATAAGTTCCTGACATGCTGCTGCCTTTTTTCAGAGATGCCCTGCGCAACAAGGAGGTAGTCTAGTCACAGTCTGCCAGCAGAGGTGTTGCTAAGCTGCCATGGGCTCTGCTCAGCTGCTCTGTGAATTTCCTTGCAGTTTTGTTTACAGAGATATAGTTAGAACTGCTCGGTAATAGCGATCTGCCTCAGTAATGGCGGATTGCCTCAGTAATGGCGGACTGCCTCAGTAGTGGCAGACTTCCTCGGTAATGGCGGACACCCTTCACCCCACAGAGCTGGACCATCTTGGGTCCAGCTGAGCTTGCTGTGAAACTCTCAATCCAGAGCATTTCATATTGCTGGTCTTTGTGGGGGTGAGACCCACTCAACCAGGTCGCCTGGCTCCCTGTTTCTGCCCCTTTTTTTTAGTTGAATGGTAGCTCTGTCTCTCAGGTGTTCCAGGAGCCAGTTGAAACTGCCGCCCAGATTTGTGGCGTTTTTGTACGGAGACCTGCTGTGCTGGCTGCCATGCTGGAAACTCATGGCACTTTTCAGCCCGAGAATCTCCTGGTCTGTGGGCAGTAATAACTCATTTGGAAATGCAGCGATCACTCACCCTCTGCCTTGTTCTTGCTGGGAACTGCACTCCAGAGCTGTTTCTATTCGGCCATCTTGGGTCTGCAGTCGCCACATATAAACATTTTATGTATAAACATAACAATGCTTACTCATTCTGTCATGCAAGTGAATTTTTAAATGCTGATAAAATTTATTTCATGACTTACTAAAGGATAATCATCCTCAGTGTGAAAACAGTATATAAAGATTTGTTGACTTTCAGATTCTGCTACAAAAATGATGCTGCCATTTTGGTCATTCAGTTACCAGACATTTATGAAATGATTATCATGTGCATATGTGAACAAAACTAGAAATCTCTACCCTGTGGAGTTTGCAGCCCCTTGGGTAAGAGAAAATAAATGAGAAAATGAAGAGTATTCTGAGCTGTGAAAAACCACATAAGCAAGGTGCTCCGTGAAAGAATACCAGGAAGGATCAGCTTTAGAGTGGATATGGGAGTAGGGGGTAGTGGGAGTCCGCTGTTGCCAGAATGAAAAGAACCAAAGGAACCAGAGCAAGAATAGGGGAGAGATGCAGTGGGGTACTTGTAACCAGACAAGCTTGAGAATTGTGCTTTAAGTCATGCCTCCAAAGGTCTCTGATTGTTTTTTTTAATGAATGAGTTATAATCAAACACATAAAGAGTGCTTTGCACAGATCATTTTCCAAATTGATTTTAATATTTATCTGTCCCATTTAATAGTTACCTGCATTGTCTATCACCTCCACCTTGTTTCAGGCACCCAGTCCCATGGACACACCTAGTCATCACCTCCCAGAACTTTTGACAACATCCTGCCCTTCTGGCTCTTACTTAACCTCTAGGTAGCATATGACACTTACCTACTTTTGTGTCCTCATAACACTTGCTTTCTTTAACCGCTGTGAAACCTGCTTTCTTTTCTTTTCAGAACCTTCTGTGGGCCCTTTTTCTTCTCAGTGTCCCATAGATGTAGGTAAACCTCAGGACATTGTACTCAGCCCTTTTCCTTTTTCACACAAAATACTCTCCTTGAGCACTTCATTGATTTGGCCACTTCATTGATTTGGCCACTTCCACAGCTTCTATCAGTTACATTAGTTATGCCACCAACTCCCAAATTTCTCTCTTATTCTAGACCTCTCATGGATTTCACCCCATAACCCACAGATACTTCAAACTCAACATAGCCAAAACAGAACACATTATCTTTTTTTTAAACCGCTTCATCCTCCTGTTTCCTTATTCCAGTGGGGGACACCATCTTCACAGTGGTCAAGTCATTTCCAAGAGTCATTCTTGACTCCTCTCTTTCTAACACCTCACATCCAATCAGTTCCCAAATCTTCATGATTCCCCCTCCTAAAAACCTTTTGAAACCATCAATGTCTGTGCATTCTATTGCAGCTACTCTGGTTTCAGCTGCAATTACCTCCTGCTTACTTTATCATGACAGTTGCCAGGCTGGTCTTATAGCCACCAGTCTTCTTCCCTTCCTGTTCAATCTCCAGATGGCCACCGTCCTAACATCTAAATTAGAGATCAGATCCTATCACACCCTTTCTTAAAATCTCTGCATGGCACCTTATAACCAGCAGAAAGAATCCCCTGTTTTTTGTCATGGTGCACAGGGGCTTTTCTGGTCTTGTCCCTGCCCAGTGCTCCAGCTGTAGCTCTCTTGGACTGCCATCTCTTCTTTGTGCTTCTGCCACATGGAGCTTACAGGCTGTTTCCTCTGCCGCAGACCTTCCCCTACCTCTTTGTTTCCCCCTTCCTCTTTCACTGAACTGACTTTTACATACCCTTCAGATCTCAACTGACACCTCTTTTCTCTGGGAAGCCTACTTTGACCCCGGATGCAATGGCCCCTACTCTGTGTACTTGCTTATATACTTATATTTGTCCCCTACTAGAATGTCTGCTCTTGGGGAAATTGTCTTCCCTGTTTACCAGTTTTGCTCCAACTCCTGACACAATGCTGGTGTCCAGTGGTGCCTTTTTTTTTTTCTTTTCTTTTTTTTTGGGTAAGATGGGGCTCACTGTGTCACCCAGGCTGTAGTACAGTGGTGTGTTCATAGCTCACTATGGCCTCGAACTCCTGAACTCAAGCAATCTCACCACCTTGTCCTCCCAAAGCACTGGGATTACAGGCATGAGCCACTGTACCTGATGTCTAGTGGTACATATTTGAATGAATGAAGGAAGGAAAGTACAAGCCAGTTGCAAAGGAAGACTGTGGAGCCTCATGGTTAAAAATGCAGGCTATGGAGCCAGGTGGATCTGGGTACCAATCCTAGTTCTACCACTGACTGCTGGGCAAATTTAGCCTTATCTGTAGAAATGGGGCTGTTACTGGTTCCTGGCTTGCAAGGTGAGGAATTGAATGAGTGAATACATGCAAAGTATCCAGTACAGTGCCTGGAGCATAATCAGTGTATCATAAAGGTTAGCTGTGATTTCCTTCCATTCTGATCTATGAACAAATAGAACCCAGAAGCCTTCTGATTGTCACTGTATTATATTTAACAATAAAAGCATACATATGTGGAGAAGTAAATGACCCCACTGGCAGAAATTACTTAAGATATGAGGTATCTCATTATGTATGGCCTTCAACCCCTGAAAATATTAGAAAAAGGTAACTGACTTCCCAGTTGGATAAAAATACAATTATCATATGATCTTCACTCATTATAGGGACCTATCAAACTAACTACACTAATTAAAAATGTGCTTTATAAGTACGCTGCATGAAATGGAAGGGGAAAATTTGTTGTAGCTGATAACAGATGGAAAAGAATGTGAGTTGTCTTAACTTGCTGTGACAGAAACCACTGTCTACAAAGGTATGTCTCCTAAAGTGTCCTTTCTTAAGAGAAATAAAACGTAGCTCTCAGTAAAAATTTACATAAAAGAATCCCTGCATATGCCTTTATCTCATTTTGGCTGAATTTATTATCTGTTAATAGATGATACCAGTTAATATATTTATACTTTGGTAGTATTTCTTATACTCTGCAATCTCTCTGAGTATCTCTAGCCCCTTTTTGGTCTGTTAAGAGAGGGAAGCACAGCTGGGCACGGTGGCTCACGCCTGTAATTCCAGCACTTTGGGAGGCCAAGGTGGGTGGATCTTGAGGTCAGGAGATCGAGACCATCCTGGCCAATGTGATGAAACCCCGTCTTTACTAAAATACAAAAAATTAGCTGGGCATGGTGGTATGTGCCTGTAGTCCTAGCTACTTGGGAGGCTGAGGCATGGGGCTCACTTGAACCCAGGAGACTGAGGTTGCAGTAAGCCGAGATAGCACCACTGCACTCCAGCCTGGTGACAGAGCAAGACTGTCTCAAAACAAAAAGAGAGAGGGAAGCACTTTTTGGAGCTGATTAAGGGTAAAGGAAGGGATGTACTCTGTATACTTCCTAATGTAGAAGATTCTTCCCATTGTAGGATTTGTTTAGTTTCATCCATGCATGTGGTTTGAAGAATCAGGCTTCTCTCTCTAATAAATGTTCCCTGAAATATTGTCTGGTGAATAAGCCTTCCCAAAGTATAAACAAAGTGTCATCGAAATAGTATAAGCTCTTTAATGTCACTAGAGCTCCATTTGGTACACTACAGAAGGAATAAGTGACTCTTTGGCATTCTGGTATCATTCTGAACAGAAAACCTTGCCAGCAGATTAAAGTCTTTACCTGACAGAAAAGATCCGATTCATTTTGGGACATTATTGCCTTGCTGACCTTGTTTGGTGTCTAATTTATTTTCAGAGAGAAGAACAGGAAAAGAAACTTAAATCAAGTTTAAGCTTTTCATTTTAGAAACAGATTGCCTTGCTTTTTATAAATTACCATCATCACTGAAAGTAATGCTGACTGAAGTGATCCAAACGAACTTACAGAACAGCTAAAAACTGGTGCAAATCCAGAAGCTTAAGTTGTTAGTAATGATTTTCTTCTTGAAGGGGAGGGGTTAAAATAATTGAAGAAGTTTAGCGAGCCATGGTTAAGGTTTAACGAATATTTCTAAAATCTAGCAGTGTGGTTTACGCTCAGTTTTTCAGGAGAAATCCAGATACTTCTTGTATTGATTCAGGCCTTTTTTCTTTTTCTGCCTCACACTTCCTGGCACTTCTTTTGTTCATCGGCGCCTCTAAATAGACACTGGGGATGAAGAGAGAGGAAACTTAAGTTTTTCATATTTTCTCTATTTTTAGTAGTTGAAGGAGGTGTGTGACAGGCTGTTAAAAGCCATGCATCTTAAAGTCTGAATTTCAGGGTAGCTTACTGTGTGTGTGGTCAAATGTGGGACATGATGAGTCTCATCCAGGGCTTTTACTATTCTATTAAGGAGATGAGCCTAAATCATTAAAGAATGATTAAAGACGTACTTGATGGTGCTTGTAAACTGAAATGATAAATTATCGATAAGGCTCCAAGCCTATGTAAACCCTCCCAGTTCAGTGATACTGTAACACTGGTTTGCTCAAAGACCTTCAGTGGCTCCTGTCTGTCCGCTAAGACAGATGCAAGTTCCCTTGCCTGGCTGCAGTGTGATCCTGCCTTCCTTTCTAGCTTTGTCTCCTGTTACCCTGCTGGCACCCTACGCTTCAGCCAAACTCTCCTTTTTCCAGTTTCCTCTAGTTTTCCTCTTTGCCTTGCCTTTGCTGCTTTCTCTGCCTCAGGATTTCTTAATCGTGGCACTGTTGACATTTGAGCGGGATCCTTATTTGTTGTGGCAAGCCGCCATATGCATTGTAGGATGTTTGCTTTAGCACCATACCTGGCTTCTACCATCTAAATACCTGTAGCAACCAAAAATGTCTTGAGACATTGTTCAGTGTCTCCTAAAGGCAAAATAGTCCTGGTTGAGAATGATTGTTCTGACTGGTAAGCTGTCAACCTGTCTACATCATACTTGTCTTTCTTTCAAGCTTTATCTCAAATGCTATTACCCCTAAGACTTGTTACTGTTTTCTCTTTGCTTACTTATCTTGTTAGCCACTCTGTTTCCCATACCCACCAAGAGTGACCATTCCCCTTGAACTCTGTCTCCTGACTTACCCATCCCTGACCCCTTTGCTGCCTCCCCCAAACTTCCACTCTGTCTTCTGGAATGCCAGCTCCACCGTCAGCTCTCATCTGTAGTCTTGCTTCTTTTCACAGAGTTCCTTTCGCAGTTATGGAAGCATCCCCCGTAGCTGTCTCTAATGGACTATGCCACATGGCTCATATTTTGGTGTTTACAGATCAGCAACTTTAATCCCCAGTATCACTTACAAATTATTTCTCCCTGAAATGTCTGCAAATCTCCTCCTCCTATGACATTTCTGCCACCCAGTTACACCAAACATCATCTTCCCATTTTTATTACTAGCATCTATCAATTTCCTAATTCTCTGGAGATGTAACATCTTCTGGATAGGTATCTAACTTTTTCCATCATTTTAAGTGATTTCAGTGTCTACAGAGATGACTCAGCCCAGCACCATGACCTCTTCACCTCAGCCAGCTCAGTTCATTCCCTGTACCTTCTAGGTACCAGAAAATATGCCATCTCGAAAACTGCTAGTCAAATAGCCACTCTCCTACCACCCCTTATCCGTCTAGGTTACATGCATAAGTGCCTTCCCTGCAACACTTTTTTGGATCTCATTGGGGCCTGCAGTTCGCTGATCCTGCTACTTTTATATTCACTCATCCCCTATCCAGCCTCCATTTCCCTCCTATCCATGGTAAATTATTACCAGCCCTCTCTTGCAGATATGCTTAATTTCTCTCATTCTCTCACATTCAGACACCCTAATTCTAGGTAAAACCCAGCCACCTTCATTCTTTCTCAAACACACACACACACACACACACACACACACACACACACACACCATTAGATTAGAAGACTGTCCTTGCTCTCAGTCTCTCATTCTAAATTCAAGTCCTCATTGTGTTCTTTCTCATAGTTCCTGAACTTTTTCGTCATTTCTATCATAGTTTGAATTTAAAGTCCCCTTTCTCATCTTCATGTATGGTAGGTGGTCATCTTGCTCCTTTCCTCTCCTCTTCTCCTATTCTCCACGTCTACTTCCTCCCTCCCACTTGCTCCCATTGGAGAAGCAAGCAATGCATACATTGTAGCAGCAGCTAACAGCTGTACCTGCTCCATTTTGGCATTTAACAATGTATTTGCTCTGAGTTGCAGCAGTTTAACTTTTCTTCAGAGGCTAATGTAGACTTATCTCTCCTCCTGACCACCCACTGCAGTATACTTAAGAAAATGAAAAGGGATAGGTGAGTGTTTTCTCCTACTATCACGTAGACTAAAGAAAAGAAATATCCTTTGGATAACAGAGTAGACGTAAATTGGGTCTTCAGATATCTAAAACATTAAGCAGTTTTTTACCAAGAGACTGATATGACATTTAGTAGCAGATTGTGTTACATGGCTTGATATTTCTTCACACCTGCTTTCTGAATATAGATGTGTTCTTAATCTGATATCTAGGATTGCAGACTGCTGACGATAGACATGAGGCAATGACATTGTATTTTCTGCATAAATGCATGAAAGTTTTTTAAACTTTTCTTTTTTGACATTTTGAAATTGAATATTTTCATTATTAATAGAACTCCAGAAGAAAAACTCCATTTAAAAACAGTATATGGTACCCTTAAATATTCAGCTCTTAGTATAAAGTGAGAACAATTTTTTAAATAACAAAATAGAATTACTGTTTTGCTTCTATTATACAGCGTTTTCCATCTGTTACTTTACCCCCCAACAGTGATTCTTAGTCACCTAAGTGGATTGCTTTCAGTCCTAATTGACAGATTTGTGCTGACATTTTAACTTTTACTAGTTACTTTTTTCATGGGTTTAGACTGTGATATAGATTTTTGAATCAAGCTTTTTCCTTGGGCATATAACATGATTTAGACAGTGTGATCTGCCAGATCTTTTCATCAGGATGACAATTTACAGCATCCCTAAGCAGGATATATTATGCCAATGAACATAAATGATCATGGTGGCTCATTGATATTTTCATTTTCTATTTTTATTTTTATCTAATTAGACTCTTTAATGAACTGTATATATTGTGAAGCAAAATGTCATAATTTTAATGTACAGTATAATGAATATACAGTAAGTAGCTTTAAATTGTTTGAATTCTTATCTAGTCAAGTTGAAGATGAACTAAGTCTATTTCTATCCAATATAGTTAGTTTACTATGAACTAAAGTTTGTTAATACTAAATGTTCTGGACCACTGATGTGGTTAGGAAGGATATAAAATTAGCATTCAACTTCAGTAGGCCGTGCAAAAATGTTTTATCCAAGATCTTAGTAGAAATTGTCCATAATCATAATCGACACTTCATATTGTATATTGGCATGAAAAACAAAAAAATATCTAAAAAGTGTTATTTAGCAGTACCACTCCTATCTATCTCCAGTGGTAACAGAGCTAATTTTTTTCATAAATGGTCTTCTGAAAACTAGCTGAAATCACAGAGTAACATGAAACTTTAGTTTTTAATTACTGGAGATCTCATTTCACTCTTAGCACTCAGGATCTCAGATATCATTCATAGGAATCAGGTGCTTATTATTTGAGAATATTTTTAGTATACATTTTTAGAAACACAAGTTAATTAAAATATGGGATAAAATTAGCTCAAATTTTGTAGGATGACTTATTACAAATTGAGACATTATCTCTTTTTTTTTCCATTTAGATTTTTAGAAGCACCTTAATTATAGTGCTTCTGGCAAGTAATGAAAACTTGGCCTTTCTGCTCTAGGAAAACATAGTCCATATGACAGAGTACTTCTATCAAAATTCTCAAAGACAGTGTGTGTTTGCGTTTTTGTGGCCTTTACCTAAAGTGAAGTGGGATTTTGTTTCTGAAAAAGCTTTAAAAAGTGGAAATGGTATATGTCAATGAGCCATGAGAGATTATAAAACAAATCTACCGGGAGGGCAGAACGAGCCAAAGTCGAGGGTACCTTTTGATACCTTAGAATTGCTCGGCTGACTTAAAAATATGTAATATTTTTTCATCGATTTAGTAATTCTGATTAGTACGCTAAATGTAAACACACACGTGCTTCTTAAAAGCATCACAGGCCGGGCGCGGTGGCTCACGCCTATAATCCCAGCACTTTGGGAGGCCGAGGCGGGTGGATCACGAGGTCAAGAGATCGAGACCATCCTGGTCAACGTGGTGAAACCCCGTCTCTACTAAAAATACAAAAATTAGCTGGGCATGGTGGCACTTGCCTGTAGTCCCAGCTACACGGGAGGCTGAAGCAGGAGAATTGCTTGAACTCAGGAGGCGGAGGTTGCGGTGAGCCGAGATCGCGCCATTGCACTCCAGCCTGGGCAACAAGAGCGAAACTCCGTCTC
>PVKV010018082.1:0-45805 GCA_004027835.1 Alouatta palliata | reverse complement strand
CATAGGTGGGTGTTGAACAATGAGAACACATGGACACAGGGAGGGGAGCATCTCACAAGGGTGGTCATTTGGGGGGAAAAAGGGGAGGGACAGCGGGGGGTAGGGAGTTGGGGAGGGATAGCATGGGGAGAAATACACCAGATATAGGTGATGGGGAGGAAGGCAGCAAATCACACTGCCATGTGTGTACCTATGTAACAGTCTTGCATGTTCTTCACATGTACCCCCAAACCGAAAATGCAATAAAAAGTATATATATTAAAAAAAAAAAAAGAATTAAAATGTTCTTCCTAGCACTAAAAAAAAAAAAAAAAAAAAAAAAAACAGGCGGGGCTGGGCACGGTGGCTCACACCTGTCTGTAATCCCAACACTTTGGGAGGCTGAGGCAGGCAGATCACTGGAGCCAGGAGTTCAAGACCAGCCTGGCCAACATGGCAAAATGCTATCTCCACTAAAAATACAAAAATTAGCTCGGCGTGGAGGCAGTGCCTGTAGTCCCAGCTACTCAGGAGGCTGAGGCAGGAGAATCACTTGAACCCAAGATTGCGCCACTGCACTTCAGCCTGGGTGACAGAGCAAGATGCTGTTTCAAAAAAAAAAACAAAAACAAAAAAACAAAAACAACAAAAAAAAATGACACACGCAAAACAGGTGGAATATCCAGGAAACAAGAGATCAGGACTGAATAGAGGGAAAGGGAATTTCCAGGAAATGCAATTAAGAAAAAAAGCTAGAAAACAAATCAATTATCAAATTCAGGGAAAACAAAAGGTAATTTATGACGTGTAATTACGATATACATTATACTTCTCAGCAGGAGAAAATTCCTGCTGAAGAAAACTTCTATGTTTTATAATTTTGATGTCTACTATAATTAAATATGTGTAAATAGTAAATATTAACTTAAATCTTTTGCTATAATTTTTTGGAAAATGGAGAGGAAAAGTATGAGTGTGGGTGTGTGTTTATGTGTGTGTGTGCATGTGTGTGTGTGCATGCGTGTGTGTGTGCATGTGTGTGTGTGCATGTGTGTGTGCATGTGTGTGTGCATGCGTGTGTGTGCATGTGTGTGTGTGCGTGTGTATGTGTGTGTGTGCATGTGTGTGTGTGCATGTGTGTGTGTGCATGCGTGTGTGTGTGTGTGTGTATGTGTGTGTGTGCATGTGTGTGTGTGCGTGTGTGTGTGTGCGTGTGTGTGCATGCGTGTCTCAAAGAACGAAATCCTCATCTTCTGGAGTAGGACGCTAATACATGGACAAATCAAGAAAGAGTACAAATAAGCTTCTTATTTAGAAAAATGAAATAAATGCCAGGAAAAAAAGTGCAAAGTGGTTACTGCTGGAGAGGGGATGGTGGACAAGAAATTGCTGGTTTGACTCAGCTTTGTGGGGTTATTTACTTTCTGTTATGTCCATGTTTTATGTAAAATATATTGAAGAATTTTAGAGGTATAGGAGGTAGTTATAATACACTGTAACAGAAGGGAAGAAAAATTATTTTTAGAAGAAAAATTAGACCAGAAAAACATATGCCAATTGTTAGTAGTTTATTGAGTATTGATAAAGTGATTATGTTCTTCCTTTTACATATATTTTTTAAGTATTTTTGCAGTAAATGTGTATTACTCATAACAATTGAAAGGAGACCGTTTACACACACACACTCTCTCTCTCTCCCCGTCTCGTTGTCTCTTCCCACTCTCTCCCTCCCATATACATGGTACACGTGGTACAAGTGTGAGTTAATAAACCAGAGAGCACCACAGTCAGAGCTGAAGTGGCAGAGGTGGAATATTACAGACACCATTCTTGTGATGGGCTCTTGGAAGACCAGGAAGTACTTGGACTAGACGTCCAAGACCCGGCTCTGAGCTACTCGAGGTCAAGACAATGCATAGTCATTATATTCCTTCTTTTTTTTTTTTTTTTTCTGAGACAGTCTTGCAACATCGCCCAGGCTGGAGTGCAGTGGCTCGATCTCAGGTCACTGAAACCTCCACTTCCTGGGTTCAGGCAATTCTCTTGCCTCAGCCTCCTGAGTAGCTGGGACTGCAGGTGCCGGCCACCATGCCTGGCTCATTCTTTGCACATACTCTGCACTTCTCTACATATAATATAACATTCTTTAAGTGGATTTTAATCGATGAGAGTGAATGAATAAAAACTTTGACCCTAATGAGGAGGTCAGGAGAGGAGGATTACATAGTCCTTCAGAAACAAAGAAATAGAATTAGTGAATTCAGTTTTACAGACAAAACAGATTTCACATTCAGCAATTAGACCTGCCCAGTATTCATGAGCTGCCTTTAGAAGCTGTGTGTCTTTCACCATTGAAGTCTGTGAGCGGGAGCTGGATTTCTGCTATGGTTGGGCAGCTAATATCCCATACACTGATCAGTCCATATACTAAGAAACTTCATTGCAATTCTGGATCAAAATGTGTTCACCTTTGGACCATCAGATAGTCTTGGCTGCTCTGGAACATGAACGTGAGGAGTCAGGGAAGCAAACCTAAGTCAGGGCACGGGTGAGGTCTGAGCTGTCCCCATCAGCTCTTCCTCTGTGTGATCACAGTTCATGGCAGCCCATCCTGTTCCAGAAGGAATTGTTCTTCTTAGATTTGATGAAGGGCTAGGGGTCTCATTCTCTTGTGTGACAGGGAGGTTTCACAACTCTCCAGACTTGCCTGGGGTCCCTAGAAAATACGAGCTTTCTGCTCATAAGGGTCTTGGGGGTGTCTGTGAGCAACACTCTGCTACCTCCAGGCCACTCCCTGGTCATCCACTGGACTCTCACTTCACAGCCTCCACTGCCTGCATGGGAGGACCTGGAAAGGGAACCGGCCATCTGACAACCCTCTTGGATCACCACGTTCCATGTGCATGCCCCTGCCCCAGCACAATCACCCTGACACTGCCTCTTTCCTTTCTTGTACTTCATAGGTATCTCTGGGGTCACAGATTGATTTACAGAAGAAGAAGCGGCGAGCACCAGCTCCCCCTCCGCCACAGCCACCACCACCAAGTCCCCTGATCCCCAGCCGCACGGAGGATAAGGAGGAGAACAGGAAGAGCAAGACGGGTGAGTGAGGCTCTGCCTGCCGGCCTGCCGTCTGCATGCGGGGATGCTTGCTCTGGCCGGGAATGTCAGCTCTGCTGTGAACTCCTAATAGCCTCATCCATAACGGTATTAACCTGGAAAATATTAACGCTAAAGAAAGAAGGGCTGGAAATAAATAATTGCAGGTTCACTTCATATCTCACTAGCAGCATTTGGTGGACATGATATGAGCATTAGGAGGTGGGGGATGGTAGAAGGCGGGAAACAGGTGCAGGAGCCCAGAGAGAGTGAAAATGGAAAGCCTGTGAGTGTGAGTGTGCGATGTATGTCTCTGATGGCAAAAAGAGAAGTTTCTAGGGTGACATCATGGAAGCTGCTCTGAAGGACATCTGACATTTCAAAGAGATCTTAGGCCACAGACGAGGTACAGACAAGCTGACATCAGCTGAGTAATTTTTGGACCATCCTGTTTGAAATTGATCTCCACTTATATACCTGGTATACATTTAGCAAAGACCCTGATTTTCTTTGAGAAAAAGAGAGCTCAGAGGAAAGAAGATGGAATCATACTGTCTGTGGGCAGACACCTATTAGATCATTATAGCCCACTCCTCATGCTACAGGTGAGGTGGAGAGAAGCTGAATGATGGAGCTCTCCAGGTCAAAGAACCAGGGGTTCATTTTATTTTTAAATCACTCAGCATTTGTTATTTCACTTATGTAGGGACTGAAATGGCTCTTGCAGACTGGTTGGAAAATGGCAGCCTAGGAGTCACACCCTCCTGAGCTGAGAGCCCCGAGAATGGCGTGCATCAGCGCTCATGCTGAAGCCGCCAGCACCCACAGGCCACTCGCCACGCCCCTTAACCCGCCCAGGCAGCCCCGCGTTTTGCCTTTGCCCTAAAGTCTGCAGCTGCAGGAGGGAAGGTCCTCCCAAGATAAGTGACCGCCTTGGCAGTTCTGGACCTTTAGGAAGAGCTCCGTGGCAGTTTGTCAGCATTTTTCCTGCGAGTTTCTCGCTTTTATTATGTTAGCATTTCAGCCTGGAAGTCAGTTACTCTAGGAAGCAATAAACCCGTATTGCATGTCAGTTCAAACTCTCCCCCAAAGGAAGATACTGTCAGATTGAAAGAAAACATTGTCAGTGGATCATTAAAATAAACCTGTTTTTCTCCTATTTCATGAAGAGCCCCCCATTCTCCCTTCCAAGCTCTCTCTCCATTTTTTTTTATAAAAGGACAGAAGCCCCTGGTTTAAATTTTAAATGGCATCCACTGTAAATGGCTGTATGTGGTTGGGTCATGCCAATCTCTAGGCCAGACAGCCCACTTCAACCCAGGGCAGGACCCCTGGATTCCACCCTGGAGGACTGAGTCCTTGTGTCCCATGTACTTGAGACACAATGCCCCCACTGTCTCTACAACTCAGGACATTCTTCAAAACAAACTTGGAGAACTATTACTCCGAACAACCAAAGGAGGCGAAAGTGTAAATGGACTCAGAGGAGATAAGCTAAATGAATGCTTAATCTAGCCAGAATAAGGCAGTGGCTGTAGAAAAGCAACAGAGGAGGCTAAAAACAGATCTATGAACCTGCAAAAGACTAGCATGAATAAAAGGAGTTCCCTTACACTTACAAAGCTCTGTAGGGGTGGCAAAGAATAGTTTTCAAGGCCAGCATTTAGGTAGCTGTGTCTGTCAAAAAGAAATTGCAATGAGGCACATCTTTCCAAACTGGCCCAATGATAGAAGACTACGTATGTCCAATGTTAAAGTGTGAGTGTGGTCGGATGTGGATGGTGCCAGGTGAGAGTGGATTAGATACTGGACAAATCTGGATCTGGTGGTAGGTGTGGCTGGATCTGGTGTTGAGTGTGGCTGGATCTGGTGCCCAGTGAGGTTGGATTTGGTGCCTGGTGAGTGGCAACAGTGTTTCTGTGTTGGAAGGCAGGAGATCTTTTGGCTTAACCTGCTAAAGTAACTCCCTGTTGATTCCGTATAGGTGGTGGACGGCAGGTGCCACAAAAGCCTCCCAGAGGCACTGCTCGGGGTCCACCCCAGTTAGTGCTCCCCCCACCCCCGCCCTACCCTCCTCCTGACACAGACGTGGTGGAGCCTCTCAGCTTTCCAGGGGAAGGCGCTGGTTCCGAGGCCTCAGACCCAAGACCCAAACGTATGTTCCTGTTGCTTCATTCCGACTGTGCGTTGACCATTCACCTTTCTGGACACTGTGATGTCAGGGCTGGGTTTCCAGACTTTCCGTTCTTGTCTTTGGATGTGTGTGCCTTTCCTTCTCAGCTCTTCTTTCTCAATGCTGAATGCAGTGGGTCTGATTTCACAGAGAACGCACTCTGGAGAATTTAACCGGGTAATCATGCCTACGCGTGGTCAGACTTCAGCTAGACACACACCTTGTGGTTGTGGAGACATCCGGTAGAAGCCAGTGCTCTCATATTAGAATGAACCTCAAAGTGTCTGTAGAGAGGGCCAGCCGTCCGGCACAGCAGTCATGTGATCTGGATGGCCTAGCGTGAGTACCGCTTCTCTGCGGAAGAGGAAACTGGTACGAGAAGGGGAAGCAGCTCGCTTGAAGTGTACTCACAGCGAGAACTGAAGTCCCGCTTTACTTCTGTCTCCTGGCACACCCTGTTTGAGAGGGGGCTCACCTTGTTGTTTCCTGGGATTTCTTTTGGAGTTTAGTAAGCTCTAGAGATAGCGTTGCCACCTGCAGACAGGCAGTTTTATCCATCTCCTCTTGGGACTCCGTGGCATCATGGGCACGTTGGACCTGCACGTGGACTTCAGTGTGTCTCAGCTGTGTGGCGACACTTCCTTATAAAGCACTCGCCATCCTGGGCTGCGTACAGGGGGCAGTAAAATGTCACTGCTTGCAGCCCGGCACCCTGCCGGTGCCCACATGAGTGTGCACAGCCCTGTCTCTGGTTAGGAAGCTCACACTTTTCCGCCAGCAGACCACTTTATCTTTTTTTGTCTTCTTTGGAAATGAGGACTAGCTTGCTGCCTGCCAGCTTCTGGGTAAAGAAGGTAATTGTTGGGTTACTTACCGACTTTCTCTAGGCCCGATAATCCTGATTCGTTTTATCTTTCTTCACAAGTACTTCTTTTACACCCTTAAAATACGTTTGATCATCTTGACATTAGACATGCTTTGGAATGCAAATGAATTTTTTAGGGCATTCGAAAAGAAAGGGTTAGGCTCATCAATCAGAAAGACAGCAGCCGCCGCGTGGACGGCTCCAGAGCCATTTCATGTCTGAAGACAGTGGGTTTTAAGCCCCACATGCCAGCGCCGTGAGAGTCAGTCAGTGCTCTCTCCTGCGGCTGCCGCCCTCACCTACAGAATCTCCTTTCTGGGGGCAAAAGTGAGGGGAAAATAGCTGGATGAAAGCAATAAAGCCGAGTATACCCCATTGGCAATCACGGAACGGGCCCAGCACCAGTGTGGCAGCCTACATGGGATGGGAGAGCTGGGGGCAAACTCGCAGACCGTCGCTTCCGCCTGGGCTGCCTGTGTGTTGGGGGCACTCACTGTTCAGGTGCAGCGTCTGCTGGGGCAATGGGCAGACAGGATGTGGGAGGGGCACTTACCCAGGCTGCCTCAGGCTTGAGGCCTCAGGATTCCTCCTGCATCTCTGCCGAGCTGTGGAACCTTCCCACCTGCTGTCCTTAGACTTTCGGACAGGTCTGAGCTGAAAGTAGAACAAAGTAGCTGAGGGAAGACCAAACTCACTTCTTTCTTGCCTCGTGGCGCCATTTCCTCCTTGTGCTCTCTGCTAAACTCCGCCCCAGTTCATTCTCCCAGGTACATGCACCTGGGATTTCCTTTGCTCTCAGCATCATAATTCACCTCTCCCTCCTCTTTCCCTCTCATACTCACAGCAAGTCGAGGGAAGAGGAGGTTAGGGACGGGGAGGCCCCAGGAGGCATTAGATGCAGTACAACAATTTCATCTCCTCGCTACCCACCAGACCAGCCTGGCACCTGGCCCTTCTTGGGGCTTAGCCAAGGCTCCCCAACCTCTCCTGCCGCTTCTGCCCATGCTCCTGGCTGCCAGCGCACCACGTGTTCAAGCATCCACCTCGGAGCTTTTATGTTGCTAATTAGCAGAACCAGCCTGCCCATTGTTTCTGTCTTTACAAATGGGGATTCCCGCCCAGCCAGGCAGAATGCAACTTGCCTTCGGGACTTAAAAAAATTAAGGAAAAGGAAGCTTTTCTTTTCATTTGTTGTGTCTTTCTACATAATGTTGAAATCTGGGTGCTGTTTCCACCCATCCCCAGCGAGGCACAGGATGTTGGCGCCTGAGTGCTGGGTGTGAGCGTGCGTCCCTGTGGCCCGTATTCGCCCCTGCACTCCTGAGCAAACTTCTGGCTATTTTTGGCTGTGTGGAAGCTCAGTGGAGATACTTTTATGCCAGCTACAAGCACTTGCCTATCTCCTCTTGAGTTCCGTTTTAAAACTGTGTTCCTCACATAACAAACTCTGTGTTTGTAGGAAAGCTTACCCTGAGTACCTGCGAGGCCCAGTGAGTCCACCAGGCACCACACAGAAGTCTCTCACCGCTTTGTAGGGCAGGCACAGTCACCATGGGGAAACTGAGGCAGGAGGCTTTACCACCATACATGGTATAGAGGAGTTTCTTTTTATGGGATCTTGGACTCTCAGTCTTTGCTTCATCCATCATCCTGTACTTCTTTCCTGCCACTGCAGAGACGCCAGGGGACACTGTGGCTTTCACAGTCCATTGTGATTTCTACAGCAGATGCTACACTCCAAGGATAAATACACTTTTTTGAAAACCAGTGTGCACAACTAACCTTTACAAGATAAAAAGATGCAAAAAGCTAATGGATAATGGATTTGTCTGCAGATTTAATAGGGTGAAGAGAAGACATAAATAGATTCTGTACAGCTTCACCCTTTATTTTTCTCTTCAACTGTGAGCCCCTCTGTTCCAGCCATTCCCCTGTCTCCTCCCTGACCTCTGTAAGATCTTGACCTGCTCACAGGCCTGATGGCTTTGCTGGGGTTCCAGTAGGTGACTGTCAGCCTCACTTCCACAGCCAGCGTCCTGCCAGCCTGCGTAGAACTCAGCCCAAGCACAAAGCCCTCATTCCCATTTTGATGCTGAAACTGTTACTAGTACTTGATACTTGGTCATGAAAACCACAGTTACCTGGAACAAAGGCCAGTGGAGAAGACTGTGTGCTCAGATGTTCAGTGCCACTTATGGGTAGGGCTTTTGAACTCTTCTGACCAAACACATGGTTTGTATAAAGAGTTCAGAAGGGCCGGGCGCGGTGGCTCACGCCTGTAATCCCAGCACTTTGGGAGGCCAAGGCGGGCGGATCACAAGGTCAGGAGATCGAGACTATCCTGGCCAACATGGTGAAACCTCGTCTCTACTAAAAATACAAAAATTAGCTGGGCGTGGTGGCGTGCGCCTGTAATCTCAGCTACTCAGAAGGCTGAGGCAGGAGAATTGCTTGAACCCAGGAGGCAGAGGTTGCAGTGAGCCGAGATCGCGCCACTGTACTCCAGTCTGGCGCCTGGCGACGGAGCGAGACTCTGTCTCAAAAAAAAAAAAAAAAAGTTCAGAAGTGGAGCCACCGCCTGCTCTGGTGTTTGTGGCTTTAAGAGGCCACCTCTCGGCAGCCAGCTCTGCAGCTCACCCAGCCTGTGTGCAGATTGTGCTGAGCTCCCTGCCTGCTCAAGCCATAGCTGTGTGGGGTAAGTTCTCTGTGCATACCCTGTGGCCACCTCAGGTGCCTGTCCCTGGCAAGCCTTCTACTCCCTCCAGTGGGAATTCCTCCCACTACCCTCTAGACATTTATCCTTTACCATACTCACCATACCATATTAGGCACACCTGTTACGTGCCTCCTCCACTAGTTCAAGCTATTAATACTTGGAGGCTTAACTGTTTTATTCATATTTGTATCTGTTCTTCAGATGGGTGCCTGACACATAGCATATATTTAATAAAGAAATATACCAGAATTGATCTCACTGTGTGAATTCAAGTATCAAATTACAGTGGAATATGCTGTTTCGAAAACTAAGCTTCATTAAACATGTTTTCCAGGCTAAAGAGCATCTAGTACCAGCATTTTAGGTCTGTCCTCAAAAGAGTCAACACTGCATAAGACTTGTTGCAGTTATACTTCAGAGAGAGATGAAAATCTCCGTGGAATTCAGCATCCAGCGTTGGCGTCTTTCTTCTTAAGTGGTTTCCTGGTCTGGCCTTTCTGTTGGGGTGCCTTCAGTTGTATGTTGGCCTCTCTGAAGTGGCTCCCAGTGATCTCCACCTCCTGTGTTCACCCCCTAGTGTAGCCTCTCGCCAAGAATATGGACTGTACTTAGTGACTGCTATCTAGGGAATAGAATATAGCAAAGGTAGTGGGATGTCACTTCTTACATCCAAGATTAGGGTAGAAAAGGACTGTGGCCTCCAACTTAGGCACCCTCTCTCACTTGCTCACTCTGAAGAAAGCCAGCCACCATTCTGTGAGCTGCTCTACAGAGACCCACATGGCAAGGAGCTGAGGGAGCCTTCAGCCAACAGCTAGTGAGGAACTGAGGCCCTTTGTCCACTGATGATGAGCCTAGAAACCTACCAACAGCCACTTGAGTGAAGTTGAAGGCAGATCCTTCCCTGGTAGAGCCTACAGATGAGACCATAGCCCTGATCAGCACCTGGATTGTAGCCTGGTGAGAGGCCATGAGTCAGAGGCACCCAGCAAAGCCATGTAGTCAGATTCTAGCCTCACAGAAACTGTAGAATAGTCAGTGCTTATTGTTTTAAGCCTCTAAGTTTTGGGGTAATTTGTTCTGCAGCAGTAGATAACTAAAACAAGTTTTGAGTAAGCAAAACCCATCTCAAACCTACTTCAACAGTTAGGGAATGTCTTAGCTCATGGAACAGAAATCCCAGAGTGGAGTAGCATTCAGTGTTAGTTGAATCTGAAGCCCAAATTGTCATCAAGGACGTTGGTTCTTCCCAAGTCTTCTCTGTATCATCTTTGGTACTGGCTTCCCCCTAAGGCTGGGAGCAAGGGGTCTGTGGCTGTTCGATGTATCATATCCAGACACTAGAATTTTCAGAAGAGGAAGAGAGACTATCTCTTTTAATAGTTTTGTAGGAGAAAGGAAACCTTTCCCAAAAACCCCCCACTAAAGAGTTCCTCTCATGTTTCATTGATTACAGTTGAGTAATACACTATCCAATTCTCTGGCAAGAATGGAATGTAGATGAGCCATCCCCACCTGGCAGATTGGGATGGGGTCAGCTTTCTCTGAGGTACATGGAAGCCACTGGTCAATGCTGGGGTTCTGTTAACTTGGAAGTGTGGGTGATGCATGCTTTGTGAACAGCTAGCAGTGTGCACTGCACATGGGTTGCAGCCTTCAGTTTGATTGTAGTCTGGAGGACGCAGGACACGTGATGAGTAGATACAGAGAGGATGGCGAGCCAATGTTGAAGACCAAGTGGGTGACTTGGCTCAAAGACAGTAAGGCCAAGCATCTAAAAGGAACCGTCCTCCTTGAGGGATGATCTCAGTGCAGGACTGGCCACTTCAAATCTAGCTTCTACCTGCACTTCCCATTTTCTGCTTTTCTAGAGAAGAGGAACTATTGGAAATGCTCGTAGCAGTAGAATATGCCTACTCAGTGTCCAGAGACTAAAGCATCTCGTTTCTTGATAATCATTGTAGTAAGAGATGTGTTCAGCATACAAATCTGAAGAATACTGGATCTCACTTAAAATTACTTCCTGGTGTAGAAAGCACACTCTTGTCTCTTCCAGAGTTAGTTTACAGTGGACAAAGTGCAGCCTTAAAAAGATAACCTAGGGCGAGTATGAAGGTATGCATGGCCAAAGAACAAATTCATGCTTCCTGCTGTCACCTTGTGTAGAACTGAGATTTCTGTTGCCTGATCCTGGCTGTCCATGTCTTCCTGGCTATCATGGTCAGGACAACCTGCAGAGTCTGAGTTGATACATACCACACATGCAGGAGGAGAAGGGCCATCGAGCTACGTAAACTCTCAAAGCTGCATGTCACAAAGGGCATCACCACTTGGTGTTGGTGTGTGCTTGATGTCTCCCAGCATGGTTTTAAGAACAATGGAAGAATGGCTCCCTGGTGTGTGGTCTTTAATCGTTTTTTTCTTATTAATAAGATTTTGCTTTAAACTTTATATCTAATCATGTACATAGATGCTTTATGAGCATGTCTAAACCGATGCAATTGTGTGCATATGGATTTTCCTTGTAACTTTCTAATCAGCTTGCTTTCTGCTGACATTTGATTTCGTTTGAACCTTCCCTGTGAATCACTGTAATGGAGCCTATTCCCTTAGTGCACTGAATTGTTTATTTACAAGATTTGCAGTGTCGAGTATAATTAGGCTATTAACAAGTTATGAATTACCTGTTTCAATTAGAAGACCTTGGAGATTTAAAGATCAATGCATATCGAGCTCAAGTTACAGATCCTCAATTTACTTTATATTTTTAAAATTAAAATATACAGTGACTGTCATTGTCTTATACATTTTTCTACCACAGGCTTGAGCAAATAAATCTTTCCTTGGGCATACATTTAGGGTAATTGACAAAAGGCATAAATGGAAGGTAGGTCATTGTCTCCTGTTCTAAGCAGCTCCCCCACCACCCCGCAAGGGATATTATCTCTAGTTAATCGATTTTAAATTTCTGACTAAGTATCCAATTCTAAAGAACTTTAAGGAAATTCTAAAACAGGGAAATAAAATGAGAGGAATGAGCTATCTATTTGGAATTAGAAGAGAGTATCTTGAGTTTGAGCAATGCAAAATTAATAATAATGATTTACCTTTTAGACAAGTGACCCAGCAGAGGGACTCAGAGGAACTGCAAATCTAGAAACAGTTGTAGCACAGCTTGAAACACTTGGTGGCTATAATCCAGTCTCTACACTCGGGGACCAGATGCTCACTAAGGGCTGCCGGCTCAGTGAACAGCCGTGTGCTGCTTGAGCAGAGGGCATGGAACTGGAGGAGGTAGGACAGGAGTTTGGCTGATGCCCTTTAGCTTGGGGCCCATCCTCATTAGAGTTTCCGAATGCCTTATTTTCAAATTTGAACCCAAACTAAGTACTTTTCCTATTTCAAAATAAAGCAGTTAGTTCTAAAGCTTGTGACCCAAACACAGTTCTGTGAGTCCCGATTGTCGTGAGAAGCAGCCACGAAACGCTGCAGGTGTGGAGCTGACAGCAAGCCCTGGGAAGCATTCTTGCCCTTGGCTGCTGTTTATTCACCACTTGCCTTCCCTGGCAGGAGAGCCAGCCACACAGCTGTTCCTGCTGCCACGGGGCAGGCCACGGCATACAGGAAAACAGGAAGTGGGTCGTGAGCAAATGGGTCTTTTCATAAAATGGAAGGAAACCGTTGACTGTGGGAGCAGAATCTGTCCTTACTCAAAAGTACATTGGAAAAAAATGAAACTGAACTTTTAACCTGTTATTATTGTACCTTGAAAACCATTAAATCAACCCAAGATAGACTAAAGATTGGATGCTGCTTAGAAGTGAATCAGTGAGAAGCACAGTGGATCTATATATAGCTTTTTAAAAAGTCCTTAAGAGCCTATTTCTTTTTGCCAATTACTTCTTAGTCCTTTATTTACAAGGTCCAAAGTCCCTCACTTGGGAGAGAATTAAAGAACTTAGTGACAACTCATGGAACAGGACTGTACTATGCCAGCTCATAAAAGCAGATTGTTAAAATTTTAGGAATTTTGCAAGCCAGTGGCTGAACAGACCCACTATTAAAAAGCAAATTATATAAACATAGAATTAAATAAATAATATTAAAAACAGAGGTAACAAATACCAAAAACTCACCAGGTCCTAATTATTTTACTGTTACTGTTTTGATGTACTTGAGGTTATGTACATATATCCGATCTGTAGGATTCAATGCTGTAGAATAGTGAAAATATATCAGAGTGTGCTACTGCACATCCCTTCCCAGCACCGCATTCAGTGACTGATGTCGATACCAGGAAATCAACCATGGAGAATTTATAGCAAGGGAATTAGCGAACGTTACAAATGAGGTATTGATTGGTCTTGTTAATTGTCTAGATATAACACAGTGATTGGGAAATGTAATAATGAAGATTACATAGAACACTATATCATATCTGTAGCCAATACATTGTGAATAGCAGAAAATATTCAGTTGTACCTCCATTTTCCAAAAAACATTATCGATTCAGCAAAGTTATTCATGGGATTGACAAGTGGGTAAAATTCCAACATACATCTTTCTGGTTTTATTGTCATCCTTCTGTCTGATGCCATCAATACGCATTCATGTTGAAGTATTTGTTTGTTAATAGTAATAATTGACTGGCTACAGATTAAAGAACCTGGCAAAAATTAATGAAAGCATCCTATGAGAATCAAATTAATGAAAGCATCCTATGAGAATCCATTGGTAATACAGAATTTACAAAAAATGGGATTGTGCATTTTATTATTACTTAAAAATTTTGTGCTACTTATCCTTTATATAAATAAAACTGATTATAACTGTTTATACCTTTTTCCTCCAAATAGTTGGTTACTAACCATTTACAACGTACCACTGCCAAGTAGTAACAAATATGAATAGAAATGCTGAAAAGAAGTAAAATTATTTACTTAAGAAACCTGAGGATAGATTTCTTTGATTTTCATGAGTTAGTGCTCAAGCCCCAAGCTGACGCAAATCATCACAGCTGTATTTGTCTCCTGGAGCTTTAACTTGTAGCATGAAGTCAGGTTAGTCATAAAAACCATGTTTAAGAACTTCTTTTTGGGTTTATATAAATGTAAGTCCTTCCCAGAAATAACGCATACACATCTTGATTTTTCAAGAATGGTTTGAAATTTTTAAATACCATTACCTTGTTTTACCAGTTAAGAAGCAAATAGAGATTATGGACTAGGCATTCCCTTATGATAATAGTCTTCTAAACTGTTTGTCTTAGGAGTTTTTGTGTGGTGATGTGCACTCAGGCACAGCGCTTCTTTATTTTAATCCCTCTCCCACAAGACCTTCAGAGACTTAAAGCCACTCTCATGTAATAGCCCTTTGCACCACGGGTCAGTCTCCCACTAGAGCAAGCAGCAGCACTCAAGAGGGGTGTGGTCCACAGGCATTTGCAGTTGGTGGCTATCACCAATTCACCACATCAACCAGTATTCTCTAAGTTTATACGTGGGGCCTGTCCAGTATCACCATTATCAAGATGGGACAGATTGATCTGAAATTGAGGGCATCACAAAGCCATATTATCTATTTTCCTCTGGAGTTCTACAAGTAACTTTGACTTTTTTCAAGAGGTAAGAAGTAAATGACTTTTGCGCACCAGCTGCTTCGTGTCTCTGCTTGTAAGGACTTTAAGGTTTCATATCAAATCCAAATAATTTTATGTGACGACCTGAAAGACCAACCATGAGGGAAGTCATGCTTATGATACGGTTCTTACAGGAGGCAGAATCGTATCTGTTGGATCCATAGGCCCTTTCCACAACTGGCATACAAAAACACTAAATGGAAAGGGAGAAAACAGTAACAATACGCTTTGGCCGATAGAACGGTTGCCATTGCAGTGTTAAATCTCCAGGGCCTGGAAGAGGAATGATAATGGCAGGTATTTATTTCACCGCAAGTGTGCGTTCACATTTTGCCATTTATTTCCCCCCGCAGTTTATTGCTGTGCGTCATTCCCTACTCAGGCCAAGCGCTTCTGATGGACGGGCTTCTTCCTGACCTCGGACATTTCCCGGTGTCTCCTCCACCCTGGCTCTGATTTTCCTGTTGTTCTTCCTCCTTTCAGGATAAAAGGGCTCATTGTACATCCACAATTTACTTCCGTTGGGATTTACATATAAATGCATAAATAACAGATTTGTTTGACTGAGGTTTATATTTTTTTGAAGGAGGTAAAGACTTTCATATGCAAATTCTAGGTTGATAATATTCACTTGCCTGAAATTCACTGATACTTGGAAATGTTCTTATGAAGAACTCTGCTTTATTTTAATTCATTGTTCTTATTTTTCTTATTGGATATGCTATTCCAGAATTTATTACCCATTGTTCTTAAAACTAGATTGCATCCACAAATTGACCAGTATAGTCAATTTGGATAGAATTGAAACATTCTGTCTACCTGGTAAAACTAAGTGCCTAAAAACATGAACTATAAATATAGTTAATAGGAACTCACAACTTATATGTACTATCCATTCAGTGATACATAGGACCCAACACTTTTGTGTTTTTGAGGTTTTCCCATTACTGTGTACTTCACCATTTTACATAGTATACTAAAAAGGGAAAAGGGGGAAGAAGGGTATTCTATTCATTATTCTATGTTATTATTCTCTTCATTATTTTATTCTGCTCTTTGTTCACTCATTTCTTCTCCCATTTATTCACTATACACAGTACTTACTAGGTGCTAGGTGTGACACTAGTTTTGTGGGCTGTAAGAGTGAATAGGAAGCATGTGACCTCTGGTCTTGGATTTTACTACCTGTGGCTCCCCAGGCACAGGAAAAGAAGTAAAGATGGTTTCATTTGATAATTACTAGTCTTGAGGGTGTACATGTGATAAAGATGCCAGAGGGTGTGACTGCCAGGTCTGTGCAGAAGTGCTGCCAGCGTCTCTCTGAGTGTGAGATCCCTCTGCAGTTGCACAAACTCACCCAGTTATGAAAAGCTAGTCACTTCAACCGCATTGTCCCAAGACAGGCAGAGTAGGTAAAAATAGTCATATGTTAAAATTCAGGGTTTAGATAAAAAGACAACTAGCTCTTGCTTGCTTTGATGAAATTTTATTATGCAGATGCATATGAACTGGAGAAGCTTGTCATGTTTCTCTTTAAAAGATGTTTTTAAATGTTATCACTCAAAGTGAAAAAAAAAAGAATCAGTAAGTATTTCTGACATGTAGGACTGTTGTCTTCCTGATCACAGTGAAAATGTTAGCTATGACTAATGAAGGAATTATCACAGCTAACATTAGTATTAATAATAAAGAAATATAAGCCGAAGCTATATGTAACCAATTTAGTGCTATGTGTTGGTGAAAAAAAATAGAAAGTTACAGAAATTACTCACAACGAAACATAGAACGAGTTAGAAAGGGCCTCTTTTTTTTTTTTTTTTTTGCATTGAAATAAAGGACTTTTGTCTGATAAGTAGCAGTCATTTTGACCTCAAATCATTAAGTGGGGAAAGTCTAAACAAGAAAAGGTAATATTACCTGAATGTTGGGGAAAGCATTAGGATTTATGGCCCAGACTTAAAGATTGTAGAAGATTGTATGTAATTAGAGTAATAAGCATTTGTGTAAGAAGTAGTGCTATTATGCTGAAGAAAGATGGCCACAGAAAATCTCTAGGCAAATCCTTAGAGAGGGAAAAGTGATGCTGCTCATAGAATCATTGGCTCAAGAGGCAGAAAATATGATGCAGTAAGTATATCAAATCCATTAAAAATAGAGGACAGAAGAATATGGTGGGGAAACAAATGCAATAGGGCTATGTCAGTTTACATGGTGAACAGAATTTGAACATGGCCCCTCCAATGTACCTGATCATAAAGTTATCCGAAGACATGGGTGGTCGATCTTTGACAACGTCCTAGGGATCTCCATGACAGGTGGCCTGACAGACGTTGGATAGAATCAAGGGCCGTTTGATGAACCAGTTTTGCAGATTTACATGCGACTTGGCACTGTGCTGGCATTAGAGCCTTCTGAGAATCGGACAAATCAATTAGGTGAAACGTTTTTTCCTAAAGCACTTGCATTTCAGAAAGTTTCTCATTTCTGACTCAACTCAGAACCCATTCCTTGTTGTGGGTCATTTCTTCTCCTTATAAGCCGTGTCTGTGTCTTTTTTCCATCATGTCAAACATGCTATACACAGAAGGTGATAGCTCACGTTTTCTACCTAGAGACATGCAGGCAGACTGATAGCATGAAGAATCCCTTGGGAATATCAGTTCTATAGCAAATGCTAAGGTAAAAGAAAAACCTGTGCATTGTTTTTCAACTGTAATTGGCTTAAATTCTTAGTTTCACTCTAGAGACCATGTTGCCAGTGGACAATTGAGTATGCTGTGATTTCTAAACTGCAAGCTAGCTTATATGATAATGTTTGCCATCTCACTTCACTAGTACTTTTGACCTTTTCCTATGATTCTAAAATTACTTACTTGTACATAAATACTCCTAGTTCTATAGATGAAACAATTTGGAAAAATCTTAAAACTGTTCACTCACTGACATTTTATTTTAGCACCCATTATAATCCATCACACATCGCATCTGTGTTTGTGATGCTTATCAACTGCTAATTTTCACAGTTTTCATGCTAATTTGGATCCTTAATATGATACAGTTTGTTCACAACTTCCATAGCTCATGTAATATGATTCAAAACGTTTTCACGTACAGACTCACATCTCCTATAACAAAACAAACTTTTTTTTCTACCATAGGGATAAGAGTACATCTTCCAAAAATTACAAGAGAAAGTGAGGGCCTTTCAAACAAGTATTCAAAATACCTTGAATCATCATAACCAGTTACAGATTATCCAGACCCAGGAATTAATTAATCTACGTACACGGCACTTGCTTCCTCTGGCTTCTCTGAATTGTGTGTGTGTGTGTGTGTGTGTGTGTGTGTGTGTGTGTGAGTGAACTGTTTCATCCTTCATACCCAAGGAATGTGGAGCAGGAGAAAAACCCAAAATAGCTTTTGCACCTTATTAGTCACCATGGTAAAATGACAACAAGCAAACTTCAAACACTTCAGTGAAGACAGAGGTTCAAGTATTAAGTAAAATGAAGCTCGGGAGTTGTCTGTATGTTTTTCGTTTCCATGCTTTATTTGTCACCAATAGCAACGTATAGTGGGTAACCCTTTTGCCGAATTACTCCCTTCACTGGAAGTTTTGTGATTTGAATTTACAGTTACTTCTGTGTTTATTTTATTCTTAAATGCTTTATATGCTAACCCTTCTTTTTCCTTCTTAGTAAGAAAATAACAAATTTGTATTACTATGAATGAAGCTACATAAAAGAAGGCTTTATCTGAGTATGTTTTTCAGTAAAGGAAAAAAAGAAGAAAATCCCCTAAGAGATTAGATCTATTGAGATTATTTAGACTGGACACACTGTTTCCTGGTTGATAAATCTGCTACAGGGCTTCAGGGAGGGAAGTGAGGAGAAAAAATAAGCAAAACATAAAACCTTAACGCAAACAAGATAGCCAATATATATCATGCTTCTTTGGCACATAAGGGACAAGATTTGAAGAGCAGATGCATCCTTTCCTTGTATGTTTTGTGTGAATAAGAAATGGTAGGGAGGAATATAAAGACGTCCTGCATCACACAAATCATCAACCACAGGATGGAAATGGACGGCCGATTGCCACATCTAGCCCACACATGCATCCTCTCTGCCAGGTAATGTTGCCAGTATTAAAAGTCAGATTTGGCTTGAAATTCTGCTTCTTCCTGGAATGTGTAAAGAGCCTTCCCAAAGGGCTCACATCCTTCAAGTAAGTTGTGAGCATAGCTTGGCAGCAGGTGCTCCCTGAGCACAGGCCAGCACTTGCCATACACCACAGACCCCACCAATCCCATGGCTGACACTCAGGCTAAGAATCCAGGATTTTCAGGCTCATGTTTTTGCAACAAGAAATGTATAGGGAAAGTGATTACGTCCTGTAGTCAGGAGCCTGAGAGGACCAGAGAGGCAGACGCAGCACAAGCTTACAGCACTGCGGTTCCAGCAAGAGAAGTGTAGGTGGTGGTGGAAGTAAGCATATTTGTACCTCTGGCCTGTGTCTGCCTCATCCCTGCAGCCTTCGCTTGGCCCTTCTCTCTCAATCATTTCTCTCTCCCACCTGGTCTCTCATATGGACAAAACCCGAATCTGCACCCACAGCAGTATACTGGCAGAGCTGGGCAGGGAGTGCCCCGGAAGGCAGATTCCCTTTTATATTTGCTGACTCCATTCTGCCCCTTTGCATTGCCGTTGTCAGGTTAGTGAGGACTGGGTGCGATCAGGCCGAGGGCGACGTTTTGGTCAGCTGGAACTGTCACTCACTGCACAAGTGGCCTACATTTGGAGTGTTGAGGCTCCATAGCATAAATCTTACGTGTGAAGACTGAGTTACTTAAATGGAATAAATATCAAATAATAGTAAATGGTTATAAATGGAAACGTTTAGCTTCCAGTAGGGAAATTACAAGTCTCCGTTTAATATTGCAAGGTGAAGTGTAGGAAGAACATTGATGGGGATTTGTGGGTTTTATGCTATTATTTATATTTCACAGCTTTATAGAAGTATAATTGACACACACAAAAAACTGTATATGTACAAAGAAAGTGTATGATATGATCAATTTTGACACTCGTATACACCATGAAACCATCACCCACAGTCAAGGTAATAAACACATCCATCACCCTCAAGTTTCCTTGCATGCCTTTGTAATTATTTTTGGTCTGTGTATGTGTGTGTATATGTGTATATATACACAAAACATGCACATAACTATACATGCTACATTATGACAGTACTGTAAACCTAGCAGGGAAAGTTAGCAAAATATAGTTTTTAATAACAAATCCTAAATTAATCCAGAAGTAAAGGTCCATTCTAGCTAATTGGGAAATTGTCTAAATGGATAATATAAAGTGTTAAAATTGATGACCCTAGTGATAAAGCTGAGTATTGATCTGAGGAGAAAGAAAGCTGGTCACAGCATTTTTATAGTCATCTGAACACATCCTTTGTGAAATGAAAATGTGGGAAAGTGAGTGCATATACAACCTGTGGAACTATTTCTCCCCTATACAAGTTTTCAAGAGGAAGCAAAAGATAATTTGTCCACTTAATTTTCTCCTGTCATGAGTGTGTTGTTTAAACCATGTTTACCAAAAGTAGCTAACAGGAGGTCAGCCCACCTCCTGTGCCGCTCCAGCCTGGCTTGAGAATGGCTGACCGAGATTTCGGGCTCTAGCCAGGAGCCCAGCTGTGTGGCTGGGGCTAGGCAGGTGCAGGCACGAGGGAAGCATCTGTCGTGGGCTCCGCTGCAGTGGCCAGCTGCCCCCTGACCCTCACTCCCTCTGCCAGATTAGCAAGCGCTGAAGGGGCTGCTTATTTAAGAGACAGGAGCTTCTTGGATGGCTCTACCCATACATTTCAGCCACCAGGGGGAACCCTGATTATCCCATTGATGGACAGAGTTGAAGGGAGTGGAAACATACAAAAAATTAACATCAGGGCTTTGCTGCATTTATGCCAATATTATGCTGCAGCCAGTCACACAACAATTTAGTGATGGTAATTACAGGACTGAGCTCTCTCATTTACAAAAAGGGGAAAGTGAGTAGTCCAGTAACTTGCCTAAGATCACGCAGCTGAGAAGGGTCTGTGGTCAGACGGCTGACTCCCCACACTAGTTACAGTGTGATTAGTAGGTCCAAAAGGGATGCGTGTGTGTGCATCCATGCATGTGCACCATGACGCACGCATATCTATACTCATGTACATGTGCATAGATGTGTGTACAGTGTATGAATGCATACCCACACAATACATGTGCACACATAGTGTGTCTTAAACATCTATCCGTACATACACACACTGTGTACAAAATATGTGTGTATATATACACATGCCTACAGAGACGCCTGCACTTGGTGTACATATTCATGCATGTATATATTCATGCATACAGGTACGTCTACATACATTGTAACTTCTGTGCAAATAGACATGCATAACACGTGTGCACACATACATGCATGTGTAGACACCGCATGTGTGTGCCTGCACGTGTGTGAAGATACGAGGCTAAGGACAGTATGTGGCTATATTACCTTGTGGCTGCCAGTATGCCCCCTACTGCCACCCTACCCCCCCACACAATGTATCTTGGAACCTGGGGCTTTGGTCCCTGGCAGGTTTTGCAAGGATTCTGAACTTGTCCACTTTGCCCTCCCAGAAATTATTGTCAGGCCTCTTCTTTGGTGCCTAATTTATGACTGGGAAGAGATTTAAAGATTAAAAAGAATATGGCCAATTAATTGTTTAAATGGGTAGTCTTCCATATTTAGATAGGGCAGAAATCCAAATCAACCCTGTTAGTAAATTCAAGCCTTATCTTTCATCTCTGCCCTTGCACTTAGGTTTGCCTCCATCTGGCTGTTTGTTAGCCAGAAGGCACCTTGCCATGAAGGAGGCCGCCTCCGCTTGGGTGCAGGCTGCACAGTGGGACTACAGGGCAGCTCAGCCCATGGAGGGGCAGAGGTCTTTGTGGATTTGCCGCCAGTGACACGGGGACAGGAAGTGATGATGGCTAAAGTAGCACCCCCTTCCCATGCACTTTTCCTGGAGTAACCCTTTAATCTCTACCACAGCCCCATGAGGTCACTGCTATATCGTTTTACAAATAAGAAAACGGCAGCACACAGACGATAAGAACCTTGTCTGCAACCAAAAGAAAGTTAATATTTAAGCCAGGACTTGAACCTTGCCAGTCTGGTCCCAAGCACCTGCTTAACTTCCACTATCCCTCCTCCCTACTCTGTGTTCTGTTAGTCTGTGGGGAGGGCTGCAAGGCTCTAACCCTGCTCGGATCTCCCGAGGAAGCCATTCCCTGTGTCCACAGAGGAAGGAGAAAGTGGAGGAGGTGGGGTGTGCTGTTTGAGCTTTGTCCGATGATCTCTCATGTGCAAGCCCGCTTGAACCCACAGCCAACAGCAAGTATGGGGCTGCACAAAAATATGAGGAAGGAGGGGCTCAACTCCAGAGGAAGGGAGGTCAGAGGACCCCACAGAGACTGAGACAGTCACCATGTGTGGGCCTCTCAAGCCACAGACACTGTACTGGACTTCAATTACTTCAGTATTTTCATCACAGCCACGCAGTGCACTGGTGTGTTAGTCTGCTAGGGCTGCCATGACATAATACCACAGACTGGGAGGAAGTGAATTCTCTCACTGTCCTGGAGGCTGGAAGTCCGAGATCAAGGTGTTGGCAGGGTTGGTTTCTCCTGAGGTCTCTGTCCTTGGTTTGCAGACAGCCACCTTATCCCTGGGTCTTCACCCAGTCTTCCCTTTTTCTATGTCTGTGTCCTAACATTCCCTACTTATGAGGACACCAGTCCTATTGGATGAGGCCTCCGCCCTAATCAACATTGTTTAAAAGACCTTATCCTAATAAGGTTACCTTCAGAAGTGCTGGAGGTTCCAACTTCAACATGTGAATTTTTAGGGAACACAGTTCAGCCCATAGCAGCTGATGTGCATTCTCCTGTGTGCCGATGATGACAGAGGCTAGAAAGCTTCTGTTGTACCCAAGCGGATGCACAGGGGAGACCCAGAATCTTACTCCAGGGCTTGGCCCTGCTGGATGCCTGAGCCCTGCTACCTTTGTGGCCAGCTGTGCTGATTTTGCCCAACCTGGCTGCAGCCCACACTGGCGCAACACCATATGCAAACAACCATTCCTGCGTGCACTCAGCCTCTGCCCTGACTTTGAATTCCCTCCTTGCTTCCACAGTTTATGGAGCAGCTGCAGCTCTGATAAGACTTCTGTGCTTGCTTCTGAATACCACAGCCCCGGGCACGGCAAAGCCAAAAACCCTGTGGATGAGTGAGGGCCGCAATTCTTTACACAATCCAAAATCAAGTGTTCCTGTTTCTCTTCCCCCTCCCCATTTCCCCAGGCACTGCTCAGCCTTCACTTAGGTCTTTCAAGCATTTGTGAATGCATGTGCACACTTACACACACACACACAGAACCTGTCTCGTGTCTTGCCCACATCTGAAATATTGGGGCTTGGGAGACAGTCCATAATCAGCTAACACTTGTTTTTCTCTATCCTCTGTGTGCTTGTTAGAATGCTGTGAAGGTGTTTTCTGTGGGCCGACTTCAAAATGTTTCTCCTGAAATCAGTGTTATTCACACAGTTCTCATGTAATGAATTCTGTCTGTCTGAAAGCTTGCCACATTGTCCCTGGTTTCTCCCAGCTAATAGGGAGAAAAATGAGGAAAATGAGCCTGAATATGAACCCGTCACCACAGACCACGCTGCATCCTTTCCAGGCAGCAGGGCCCAGGAGACTGCTCAGGCCTGGCAGCCTCTGTGTTACGCTTAGGCTTGTTTTGCTCAACCCAGGCAAGACTTTTAAAATGGTTTAAATAAGCTGCTGAATCGGTATGCTTTTTTAAAATTGTGATTAAAAAATAATATAAGATGTCCCATTCCTTCTATTTTCAAATGCATAGTTCAGTAGATGTAAGTATATTCACTATGCTGTGAAACAGATCTCCAGGACCTCATCGTCCTGCAAATCTGACACTCTCTACTCACTGAAGAGCAGCTTCCCTTTGCCCTCTCCCCCTGCTTCTCTTTTTGTGACCGGCTTAGTTCACTTAGCACAATTTCCTCATAGCTCATCCATGTTGTAGCATGTAACAGAATGCCCTTCCCTTTTAAGGCTAAGTATCTTTCAAGTATATGTATGGACCACATTTTCTTTCTCCATCCATTGTCAGTGGGCATTTATGTAATTTCCACCTCTTGGTTATTGTGAATGATGGTGCAGTGAACATAGATATTCAAATATCTCTTTGAGACTCTGCCTTCATTCCTTGGGAATATTTACCCAGTAGTGGGTTTGCTGGTGAATTGGCATATCTTTGCCTGAAAAAAAAAAAAAGCCACTCAAGCTTAGTTAATGCACAAGGACATATATGGGATCCTATACTGCACCTATAGGGATTGGGTCAGCCTACTTACCCAAGTCAGCCACATGTGAGTTCCTGAACCAATCACAGTGGCCAAGGGAGTGCCACACACCTATTGCCTTAGGCCAGAATGCACTGACCAATCGTCAGGGAGGAGGACAGGATTGCCATGTTTGATTGAATAATCAGGGTCCGTCTCCCAGATGACCAGGTGGCTCCGCAAAGGGGACAGGACAGAAAGGGTGCTGAGGGTCCTGCACTGTCTGGGGAAGTGCACAGCCTGGGACCAGAGCCAGGCTGCATGGACTCAGGGCGTGGTTCTGTTACTGCATGATTTCAGGCAGCTTGCTTAACTTTTCTGTGCCTGAGTTTCTTTATATTGAAAGAAAAAGTGCTTTTGAGAATTATGTATGCAAATGACATGTAGAACGTTTAGAACCGTTTCAGGGGCTGCTGGGTTGGAGTCCTCAGCAAATGCATGTCGGCCTGCACTCAACAAATCCTAATTGTTATGAAAATGGTCACAATTTAAAGTGCAGAAGATTGTGCATTAAGATCTTGATTTCTTCTTTTTAAAAAAAAGTTAGAGATATGGCAGCACCAGTTTTACTGCATGAAAGGAAGTGCAGGATGCGTCCTAGCTGCTGCTTGCGACACGTGTAGGCGCTGGGCTTCCTCAGGGCCCTCATGGGGCCACACCAGGCCCTCAGCCTGCCTCCTGCTGCTGTCTGCAGACCTCTGTAGATGGATTGGTGCAGGCTCCCTGATTCAGTCAAACTGGAGAAATGAAGTCACACTCTAACCCTCATTTTTAAAAAGTCAGAAAAATGTAGAGATTATGTTGTTAAATAAATAACCCTTAAAGAAAATGTTTGATTTTCTACTTCATACACACACAAGTATGCAGAGCAATGTCTGTCTTCTTTTTCTTAGGAAATTTAATAACTGTGTATATTGCCTTTGAGAGAGTACTGAAAATGTGCCCCCTGAAACTTATAAAAATGTGTGCCTGCCTGCAGTGCAGAGCGCCTCTCACTGCTTCCAGGGCTGCTGGGTTGGAGTCCCGAGCAAATGCATGTCCAGGACTCAGGACCTCACTGTGGTTCTCCTGTGTGTGCCCCAGCGCTCTCCACCCGTGTCTGGGGGCCTCCTCCAGGGCAGCCGAGCCAGGACCAGCAGGCGTGCTCATGCCACCCCTGCAGTCACAGTCCCTGGTGCTGGCAGTCATGATTCCTGGGATGGCAGGCTGAGAGCTGCTTCAGATGGCACGTTGAGCCATGCCCCTGGCTGACAAGGGAAAGATCATTTTCCCCTCCAGCCCCTGCAGATCAGCAAGTGCCCACGTTTCCATGTGATGATGAAACATACAAGTAAATAAGCCGTGGTGTCGTCTGGGAATGCTTCGCCCAGTGTAGCTGGTCTTAAACTGGTCCAATTTAGTTGAGACACTTGGAGTGGCCGCTGGTTGGCCACTTCAGAGAAACCAGCGGTGTTAATTGGAAGACTCTCTCCAAGTCTCAGCAGGCCGGCTGCGTGCCGGGACACCATGGCTCTGACTTAAGCCTTTGCCCTGCAGTCATGCTGTGACTCAGGGGCTGACCCAGAGCTCAGGATTATGGAGGCTTTGGAGAAGCAGCTGCACCTTCAAGCAACTTTCCTTAGATGTATTTCTTGCCATCTCTCACAGACTCAAATTATGGAAAGAGAGAGAGACATGAACTGTGTTTCACTGCAGCAAACATCCACACTGGATCTGCTGTCACGGTTGCATCCTGAGAAAGCTAATTTTGTAGACTTGTAGTAATGAATAATTAGACCATCGTTAAATGTATGTTTTGTTTTCTGAACAAATTCAAAGCATTAGAAAGATAATGAAGATTTTCTTAAAATTATGCCTATTTTAATCCTCCCTACTATTTAGCCCTAATGGAATATTTATTCCAAAATCTCTATCAGTTAGGCTTCTCCAGAGATACAGACCAATAGGATATATTTATGAGTGTGTGTGTGTGTGTGTGTGTGT
Source organism: Alouatta palliata (assembly GCA_004027835.1). Classification (NCBI taxonomy): domain Eukaryota; kingdom Metazoa; phylum Chordata; class Mammalia; order Primates; family Atelidae; genus Alouatta; species Alouatta palliata. The sequence continues at coordinate 19,877 of PVKV010018082.1, read as the reverse complement.
GTGTGTGTGTGTATCTATCTATGACAGGGAGAGATTTTTTATAGGGATGGGCTTGTGTAATTATAGAAATCAAGACGTCTGACTGTTTGACATCTATAAGCTGGAGACCACAGAAAGCTGGTGGTGAAATTCTGTCCAAGTCTCAAGGCCCCAGAACCAGGAGCTCTGATGCTCAAGCACTGGAGAAGATGGGTGTCCCAGCTCAAACACAGAACACATTCACCCTTCCCTGCCTTTTTGTTCTGTTTGGACCCTCAGCAATAGGATGCCTGCCCACAGTGGTGAGGGCACATCTTCTTTACTGTCTGTCCATTCAGACGCTGACCCCTCCAGTAAACAGCCTCACAGAAATGCCCAGAAATAACATCTCACCAAGTACTTGAACACCCTGTGCTTAGCCATCACAAGTTCACCCCTTGCCAACTCACCACCTGTATGCATGTCTTTAAACCGTAATCCCCAGAGGAAGACAAAACAAGGTCACAATTTCAATTATGACACTGCTGTCCTGTATACAACTGAAAATGCACTCATCCCTTCCCAGAAGAGAAGGTAAAGTCCTTTAGTTGATGTTTACTCTCTCCTGATAGACTGTAACTTAAAATACTATGATGTAAAATTATCAATAATTAACACTGATATAGAAGTCACTTATGTCACATGTTAAGGGAATAAGAGGAAAGTAAAAGATATATATATGTGTGTGTGTATACACACACACACAAACATATTCTTAACAAAATAAGAAGGAAATACTCATTGACATTTACTGTTTTCATTTCTGTAACTGGTCACATCACAGCTGATATTTATAATGTCTTCTACCCATTCTGTATTCCCGTTGCCTTCAGCCAGCACCTCAGCTGATTGTGGTCTTTACCTGGTGATGTGATGTGATGTGATGCAAACTGTCATTCCTGAAGGGTCTGGGCCATTAGTGGTACTACCTGGAATGGGTCAGGGTAGTTTCCATTGACCTTCATCACAGGGCTTACTAAGGGAAGTCCCAAGAGATCTCCTGCATCCCATACTGTTCCTTACCTCCATACTAGAACAGTAGTCTATTTTCCCCAGGGTCAGTCACCCAGCCAACACCATAAATCCCATCTTTGCCTGTTGACGCAAAAGCCTGAGGAGCCCGGACTGACCATGAGGCATCTTAACTTCCAGTTCAGTGGAATCACTCTTGTGCCTCCTGGTAGAATCATTTTTTTTTTTTCCTCTGGGCCTAAAACCCCTAGGCCAGTAGAACATGAAAGTCATTAGAAAAAAAAATGTTGCTAGTGGGTCACTACGGATAATGATGGTGCCACTCCCCTTTTAACCTCTTGATTCCTGGACCCTGTGGGAAAACCACCATATGTGGGATGTCATTCAGAGCATACACAGTTTTCTGGAGAACATCGCCCCAGCCCTGCAAGGTATTGCTACCTCTCTGACCCTGTAACTGAGTTTTCAAAAGGCTACTCTACTGTTCTGTCAAACCAGCTGCTTCAAGGTAGTAGGGAATGTGGTAAGAGCAGTGAGTTCCATGCACGGGCTCATTGCTACACTTCTTTGGCTGGGAAGCAAGTTCCTGGATCAGAAGCAATGCTCTGTGGAATACCATGGCAGTGGATAAGGCCTTCTGTAAGTCAAGCTACAGATAGTAGCTTTGGCAGAGCTTACATTCTGTAAGCTACTTACGGAGAAGCAAGTGGGAATCTTTTCTTCCCAAGAAGTAGTTTCTTACAGAGATTGCTTTGATAACCATGAAGAAAATGCAACTTGTTAAGACCTTTCATTGGGAGATCTGGGCTGGTGCTCATGTGCTCTGGGGCCTGTGGAGTGCTGAAAACACCTGGAGGAGCCACTGCTCTCAAACAGCCAGAGTGAGATGTGCGCACTGAAGACCAGATCAGACCGACTCGTGGAGGCACCCGGCAGAGCTTACGGCAGGTCTCATCATGAAGGGAGGGCCTGTGGAGGGTTTATTCAACACAAACCAGGAGCTGATGTCTCCATTTCAACCCTACACAACCATGGAGGACCACGTGCTCCCTATGAGGGGTGAGATGAGGGTTGAACGGTTAGCAACAAACGGGCGGCATTGGGTGGCGGCATTGGGTAATGCTAAGAAGTAGAAAAACCCCAGATCCCACTGGGACTAGAAAATAGCAAATAGAAGGCAATCATCTTGGCTGTATTTCCGGGTGGAGTTAGTGCAAACGGCAGGATGAGGGAACAGTGGCGGGGCAGCTGGGAAAGGGTGACTTGACCAACTTCTCGCTGCCTGGCTCGGACTTACTTATGCTAACAGGGCCAGCCCTCTCCCTCCCACCCACCCCTACCCGACCAGACTTGTTTGATCTACAAACAACCCCACGGCTTCCTGGGACTTCCTCCTAGAAACATGTGTTTTAGGCCTCCTCCTTCCTGTCCTCTCCCACTCCTGGGAAGCTTCCCCAAAGCCTTAAGACTGCAGTTTCTGCAGCCCCCATGTAATTGCATTTGTTCTTTAATTCCCAGTCTTTGAAAAGATCATGACCACTAATGAATAATTATACAGTAAGACCTCACTTAACATCAGGAATAGGTTAGGTTTTTGGAAACCATGGCTTTCTGCAGAACAACAGATAATGAAACCGATTTTACCATAGACCAACAATTTCTACCACATATTTCTGATCACTGAAACATCACTAAACTTCTAAACAAAGACAAAAACACTTCTAAATAAAGACCAAACACTACTCATATTAAACATTAATAAATATGAGCTATACATACATTTAAGAAAGATTAATAAAAGCAAGTAGTGCGATGATTTACCCCGTTTTTTCAGTTCAGGGTCACAGAAGACGGCAGCCTACGAGGGCAGCACAGGAGACAGGGCGGAAGCCAGCCTTGGACTGGTCCCCGTCTCGTTGCAGGTGCACTCACACTCACCTACACAGGGACAATTCGGACACCCCAGTGATCCTAACATGCACAGTTTGGGGACATGGGAGGAAACGCATGCACCCAGAGAAACCCACACAGACCTGCCAAGAGGCGCAATCTCTGCACAGACAGCGGCCCCAGCCTGGGATAATAAGACGACACTGAATGAAAGACGTTGCTGGAGGACCTGCCATATCGGCCTGTAGGCTGAAAACAGATGGGAACCACAGGAATCAAACTTGTCCTAACAGCCCACATTCAGAGACTCCAGACCGTCCAGGCTCTGTCAGGCTTTCCCTGCATCCTCACGCCTATCCATGAAGCTCCTGAGTGAATGAATACTATTATTCTTCTCCCTGTTTTACAGATGAGAAGTCATAGCCTGTAAGCACTAATTTGCTGGAGCCCGCAGTCGAATCCGCACAGTGTTACGTAATTGTTTTGGGGGGTTGTGGGGGTGGTGTTTATTTGTTTGGAGACAGGTTCTCACTCCGTCACCCAAGTTGGAGTGCATTAGTGCGATCGTCGCTCACTGCAGCCTCAAATTCCCAGGCTCAAGCAGTCCTCCTGCCTCAGCCTCCCAGTAGCTGGGACTACAGGAACGCTCTGCCATGCCTGGACAATTGTTAAAATTTTTTGTAGAGACAGACGGGTTCTCACTATGTTACCCAGGCGGGTCTCAAACTCCTGGGCTCAAGTGATCCTCTCACCTTGGCCTCCCAAAGTGCTGGGATTACAGATGTGCATCACCATACCCATAATTGTTTAAATTGACATAAAAGATGGAGAAAAGTGTGTAATCTGTTGAGTACAAAGTGTGTACATAAACATAGTGGGGGGATGGATCTGATTTTCTTCAGACATTTCAGAAATTGCGTTACATTTATCCAAAAAGCTTCTAAAACCGAAAGACTACCAAAAAAAGCAACCAAATGTAAACCATGGTTATCGTGGGGACATGTGATCTCCAGATAAGTGATTTCCAAATGTTTGTGTTTTCCTTACTTTCTATATGAAAGAAAAAGAAAGTAAACTTTATTTTAAAAACCAAAATAATCCTAATAGAAAAATCCTCGTAGAATGTGGTTGTAGGAGGGTATCTGTAATAAGAGGAATGGAAGAGGTGGGGTGTGGCCATCTATCATTTCAGGATATGGAGAGGGAAATGGGGTCCCTGCCTCCCAAGGGGACAACATTCAACTTCCAGTCCGTGGGAAAGACCCTGAAATCCTAAGGCTGGAGCCCCAACATCTCATGTAGGTTATTTTGGGTGTTGGTGGGTTTTGCTGAGGTGAGTGTTTTCTGGCCAATAAAGCCGAGTTATTTTGGGCCACCATAATTGTGAGTTAGACAGGTGGTTTGTGTGTGAAACATTTAATTTGCTGGCTGAGTAGTCTGTTGACTTTGGATAAGGCTAGAAACAATTCTATACAAGCTTCCCAAAATTACGGGCCCTGATGCTGATTTTATCACTGTTACAAGCAAATGCACATTGCCAAGGCAGGCTGAACTACGGGAGCGGAGCTCTAGGAAAAATCATCGTGTTACTTTTATTGCTTTTCTGCTGACCACTCTACTGTATCTGAGTACCTTTTAGGTATAGTAGTCCCTCCTTATTCATGGGGGAGATATGTTTCAAGACCCTCTATGAATCCCTAAAACCTCAGCACTGAATATACATACATGAATGTATACACCATGTTTTTTCCTATGCATAAACACCTGTGATGAAGTTTAATATCTACATTAGGCACAGTGAGTGATGATGACTAGTAATGAAATAGGACAGTTATAACAATATGCCAACATGAATCCTCTTGCACTTTGGGACCATTATTAAGTACAGTAAGGGCCCCTGGAACAAGCTCTGTGCCACTGAGACAGTCCATCTAAGAACCAAGACCACTGCTAAGTAACTCACAGACAGGGGAAGAGACGGTGTGGATGCTTTGGACAAAGGGAGGATTCCATCTGTGGTGGGACAGGACAGGAGGGCACATTTCACCAGGCTCCTCAGAAGGACACATGATTTAAAACTGACAGTGTTTATGTCTGGAATTGTGCATTCAATATCTCTAGAGCTTGGTTGATCACAGGTAACAAACTGCAAAACCTCCAATAAGGAGGGACTGCTATGATGGTTTTTGTTGTGTGTGTGTGTGTGTCGGGAAAGCGCTGTATACAAGCATAGTTATTAGTCATCTGCTTTTCTCCACTCACTTGTAATGGTATGTTAGCATTGTGTGATTTCTAATATTACGCAGAAGAGAACTCATCTTGGAACAAACCCCTATTAGAATATCTTTTCAATATTAAAAGACATGTTTTTTTCCTTAGTCCCGAACCAGGTAATGGTTTAAATTAGTCATCTTCACAGTCTTTGCTATTTAATCTGGCCCAAACTTCAGGCAATTGATACAAATAATTAATAAGGCAAAAGTAACCCAGTTGGCCAGGAAACTGACGGCCTGAGGTTGCAGATGGAGGCACTGCTGCAGAAACACCAGACAGGTGATCTCTGGAGCCTCACGCTTCAACACTGCCGTTGACGAGGGTTCATTTCCCCTGGTGGCGTTACAGGCACCTCTCACTAGCCTTTGGACAGCCCTTTTGACACCTGGGACTCGGAGGCTCTTTGCTGCCTCTCTGCCATTGTCTGCAGCATCTCGGGGTCCCGTTTGCTGGCTCTCAGGCTGTGCCACCCCTGCCCTGCTCAGCTCTTCTCCCCCTGCTCTTCCTTATGCCCCCACGTCATCATCCACCCCCCACCATATTGTTTATTTGCTCTTTGTTTTGGCCATAGTTTACAAACATTTGGAATGTGTTTTATTTTTGAAAGTCATTTCCTCATTCTGTCTTTCTGAAACTATTCTGTTACAGTTTCCGCAAGTAATTATTTCAGCTCTACTTCTGGCTGGAGGAAAATGTCACTTGTAACTTTGTTGAGGGCATTTTGGGACAAGTTTCCATAAAACAGGAGACATGTGAAGAGCACTGAAATGGGAAATGGAATCTGCTAATTTTAGAAAAAGGCAAATATTCCTACCTTTTGAGAGCAGGAGCTGAATGTAAATTTTTAAAACGGGTCGTCCGTTAACTCCAGCGCCTGTTGCTGGAGACACAGCTGTCTTTGAACCATGGCAGGGAAGAGGTTTCAGTAAGATGACGGCAGAAAGCTACATGGGGATACAAAGCTTAAATGTAGGTGGTTCTGCTGCAGTCCAGTGAGGGAAGAAAGCCGGCTGGCCAGGAACCCTGGGGGAGGTGCCAGGAACCCTGGGGGAGGTACGAAGATGCCCTCTCACATGTGGCCCAGGCCAGCCGGCAGCAGCAGCACCCGGGAACATGCGCCCCTGGGCCCATCCCATTCCCACTGAATCAGAAACTCATGGGGGTATGGGGCTGGGCGTGGGGTCTGGACAGTCTCCGTTTTAACAAGTCCTCCAGGGGACTCTGATGTGGGCCAAGGGCAAGACCATCATCATTCTCAGAGAACTTGGGATGTTTATGGCCAGCCAGACAGCTAGGCCCAGCGCCTGTGATAATTTTAGCTGCCATTACTGAGCATTGACCCTGTGCCCTGCTAGCTCCTTCATAAGTGCTGTCTTGTTTAATCTTCACTAAGTCCTTAGAGAGAGGAATTCAGCCTTGTGGATGAGGACATTAAGAGATGAGTTTCGCGCAGCCCTTGAGGGGCTGAACGCCAAGCTGGAAGGACACATTATTAGTGCAACGGAAAAGAGTGGCAGCGGCGTGGGCATCGTGAGTCCAGGGAGGATGCACACTGGGGCCCCTGGAGACGTCAACTTCATGGAGGAGGGAGGGCCTGAACTGCCCTTGCAGGAAGATGAGGACTTTCAAGAGGAAAGGGAAGGACATGTTCTGAGAACTCCGGCTACAAATGCGTGCAGTAACCAGCCTTGGGGTCATATCTGCAAGTCCTCTTCTGTCTGAAGCTGCTCCCTTGGCTCCTAAAAGGTACTCCCTGTCTCCCGGCTCCCCATCTGTCCCCTCAATTCTCCCGGCTCCTCCAGGGAAGAAAGGTTTGAATCCTGGATAGCAGACAACCTTCTCTGCTGAAACGAGGAAGCCTGCGGAAAGGAAACGGATGTTTTACTTTAAAAGCAAGTTCCCTTGTCTTATATTTCCAGCCATATCATGATTGATATGCCCCAAAACCCCCTCTGCTACCAAGCATCTTGAAAGGCTGGGTTTTCTGTGATGGACATCATTGTAAGTGCATAGCCGAGTTTTGTGTTGCTCAGAAAATGAGAAGGAAATCATGTAACAGAAGCAGGAGGGAGAGCTGAGATGCTGGGGGCTTCTGAGGAGGCCAGGGCTGGTCTTAATCATCTGGGACCTCTCTTGGGGGTTCCGAGCAGGCACAGGGCCCCTGGCCAAGCAGCAGAGGGAAACAGGGCCCTTAGCAGCTCCCAGTACAGGGAGATGTCTTGGAGAAAAAACATCAGAAAGTCACTCTTTCCAGGCCAGTCAGTCAGAAGAGAAAAAAGTTACAATAGCTTCAGTTAACCTGAAACATGGCCATCTCCCAACAAGCCCAGTGCCTGTACGAGGAGGGCCCATGAAGAGTCTTTCGTCCTCAAGGAGCATGCAGAGGTCGGGACAGCAAGACATAGAACCATGGAGCTAACCCGGTGGACATACCACAAACTCTGTAGATTTTATAGATGGCAAAACTTAAGAAGCCATCAATAAGGAAATAAAAGAACAGAACTGGCCCAGAAAGAATTTTGTAATCTATGTGAAAAGAAAAAAAAAAGTGAAAAGTTTCCTTTTTATGTGTCTTATTTGTTTGTTTTGTGAGACAGAGTCTCACTCTGTGGCCCAGGCTGGAGTGCAGTGGCACAATCCTGGCTTACTGCAACCTCTGCCTCCCGGGTTCAAGCAATTCTCCTGCCTCAGCCTCCCAAGTAGCTGGGATTACAGGCATGGGCCACCACATCCAGCTAATATTTGTATTTTTAGTAGAGACGAGGTTGTACCATGTTGGCCAGGCTGGTGTCGTACTCCTGTAATCGACTTCAAGTGGTCTACCCACCTTGGCCTCCCAAAGTGCTGGGATTACAGGTGTAAGCCACTGCGCTCAGCCCTTTCTATGTTGTAATTTTTCTTAAAAACACCTAATAAAATGTTGCATTGCAGAGGAACAGTGACAATTTTGTCTGTCACCACCAACCCCCACTTTTAGGTACAAGGGAAGGAGGAGCAGAGACGTGAAGATGACACGCTTAGATTGGCTGGGCCCGGCTGAGGGGCCCTGTGCCCGGTGGGGGCTCTTGATAGGCACCTCTGGGAGGCGGGCGAGGCACAGGGACAGGTGCCTGGGATGACTGACCTCACAGGGTGGCATTACAGCACAGCCGGTCTCTTCCCTGAGTCACAGAAAATGACCTGTAATGTTGTCTGTTCTTCAGCATCAAAGAGGTGACGCTAAGATATCTGCATTCTTAGCTTTTGTCAAAGAATGCTCTTTTCTGTTACTGCACACTAAATGTTGATTATATTGTTGGGAATTTATATTGCACAGTGTGCCAGCTTGAGGAGGCCTTCCTGACTGGGTCAGATGCCCTGAACTCCAAGTGCCCTTTTGCATGGGGTCAGCCTGGAGTACTGAGGGCAGCACAGGGCAGAGCACACAGCTTGCCCAGAAGATGCCATCTGCCTGTCAGGTGAGAGGATAGCCTGACTCCTTTCCTCTCTTATCATCCATAGAGATCTATTTTATTTCTTATTTAAATCACAGTGAATTTCAAAGGGGATTGGAGGCAGGTTTTCGTGTTTCAGTATTATTCCAATTAGAAAAGTCTAGAAAAAGGAATAATTTTTTAAATCAAATTTGTTCACTTTTTTATTATTATACTTTAAGTTCTGGGGTACATGTGCAGAACGTGCCGGTTTGTTACATAGGAACACATGTGCCATGGTGGTTTGCTGCACCCATCACCCCGTCGTCTACGTTAGATATTTCTCCTAATGCTAGCCCTCCCCTAAACCCCCACTGCCCTAACCCTAACCCCCAGGAATAATGTTATTTTAAATGATTGGAAATAAAAATATATTAATGCTATTTTTGAAACCCACATTTTCCTTAAGCGGTTAGAAGTAAACACTAGGAGAGCTCAGAAATGTATGTGCTGGGAAGAGGGAGGGAGGAGGGAATGCAGGTAAAGGCAGCCATAAAGACAGCGCAGTCCCGCCTTCTCAGGAAACAAGGCCAAAGTGATCAAAGAGGATGCCACATCAAACAGCACTCATTTATTTCATAATTTGGTCATTTTTATATCAAATTTACATGCAGAGTGATGGATGAACAGTGCATTGCGGAAAACTAAGTAAAAGTAGGCCACTTACTTTATTATCTAGACTTCTGATATTAAAAGGATCGGAGCTGGAAGAAAGCAGCAAAGGGAGGGATGCCATTTTTCTTAGATTGCCCATCTGAGATGGCGGCTCCCTCACCTTTCCTTCATGCCAGACCCAAAGCATAGTCAATTTGAGATTGAGTCCCTTGGCAACTTGGCAGGTCCTTGAACCTCAATTTCTGAGGCATTGATTAAATAAAATTCAGATATTTTAATAGACTAGACAATCTGGAGAGAGAGTTTTTATTTTAACAATGAAAACTAAGACACAAGCTTTGTTCTTGCCAACGGGCATCACCATCCACTGCCCCACACTTCCCTCAAAGGTGACGCCCCAGAAACGTACAAAGAAGGACTGAAGGTTTTTTCCTCAAGAAATGGTTTCAAGTATGTTGAGATTCCCAGAAAAATGGATCCAAGATTTGTTCCGTAGAACATGGAAGCACATCTTTTGGCTTAGGAGAGTCTAAATGCAGATATACTCAGTAAGATTCATGTAACACATTGGTTAAAGAACTTTAATTTGACTCTTGCCCACCATGTGGGTTTTTTGTGATGTTTGAATCAACTTACCCCTTTTATAAGCTGAGCAGAGTGTTTCTGCAACACACACCCTCGCGGATAGGTGACGTAATTTGCAATTTGTTGGTTGAGGCTTCTTTTATAATTTGCAAAATACGAATAGTGATATCCACACTGCGGGGAACATGTGGATTAAATAAGGAGGTAGGTAAATGCTATCCATTTGAGCATTGCAGTATGTCAAAACCCAACTACCATTATGTGGTTTGCAAGTATCAGTGTTGAGGTATACTATCTGATAGTAAATTAGCCAGTACTGTAATATTTTACACGACTCTAGCCCATGACAGTGGTATAGAGAAGCAATCTGTTTAACTATTTGCTTTAAAAAAAAACACACACACACATTAAAATAAAATGAAACTTCAGTTTCAAGGTGGCTGAACTGATTTAAGCACCATCAGCCAAAGCCAGCATTGTGGCTACAGAGAAGAACTGACCACCCTATCCAAATGGAATCCTTGCCCCGGAATGCAAGCGTCCGTCTCTGTCCCTGTGGAACTTCCCTTAGTCCAGTCCTGGTTCATGTACCACACCCGTGGCTGCTGCTGATAGGCTTTCTGATCCGTAGTAAGGAAACAGCAATATTCACATGCAACAAAGATATTCACTCCATACCATTGCTGACACCCTCATCCAAACACAGGAAACACAGCCAAGCATCAGTAGATAATTTTGTTTTTAATCACAGAAGAGGGCAACAAAGTGATCAGAGAAATTTACTCCAAAGGAAGTAGAGTTACATTAGGAAAATAGAACAGAAATTTAAAATAAATACTTTTAGTCGTTGCCTCAGAAAAATTCAGTAGATTATCACATATGTAAAACAAGAGCAGGCTATTACTGAAAAATAAATAAGCATCAAAAAATTATTGGAAATTAAATACATGTCTTTAGAAATATGCACATGTAGACACATTCAGGTAAAATTTTTTTAAATCCACAGGTAAAATTTTACTAGCTTCTAGAGAGGGGTTATATATGCTTGTAAGCAAATCATGCTAATATATGCCTTCTCATCTATGACAGAAGATGCTAGAAAACAGAGGAGCGGAGAAGACAGTCTTAAAGAAGCATTTTTATCTGAATCTTCCTTAGATTTAACGATGCTGACAGTCAAGGCTGAGAAAGGTGCCAGCCTTCAGACACAAGAGAGCTTCAGAGTATACCCTTCTGAGTTAGATTATACTCAAGTGTGTAATTCAAATAATGGAAACTAAATCTAGGAAAGGGAAAGACATATATGTAGCTGTCAAATTTAATATGTAATTTAATATAAAATAAAGGTTTCTATAATAGAAATACCATAATATTACATAGATATATGTGCAAAATCAAGGAAATTTAGATATTTATTAGACAGGACTCCTCAGTTCTCAGAAACAAAAATAATGTCTTGACCAGTTATGCATAATTGAGTTTCGTAGTGATTTTTAGCTCACAAAACTGGCAATTCCAAGGACTAATCTTTATTATGGGCATGGTTGCATTCAGGAGCTGAAACATTGTCTTAGAACTGTATTCCTCTCCAGTCCCTGGATAAGTTCTTCCCTATGCTGGTTAAAATGGCAGCTGTTTCTTCAAAACTTACCCTCAATCCATTTATTCCTGCCCAATTGGACCATCTTCCTGAATAGCTCTGGTGGAAAGGTGCTGAGAAGAACTTTGATTGGTCCAGCGTGGGACACATACTCATCTTTGGATTGTCCTAGGGGAATAGTTACGGAATATCATACACACATATGATAAATTGGTTACCTACAAGAAGGAAGAATTCATTTAACACAAACAGGGTGAGAGCAGTGGGAAGAGAAAAACAGCAGCTGTTTCTTACGTTTTTAAAAGAACAGGAATTGGAACACAGCTCTGTCTTACAGTGGAATAACTTGGAATTTTCTCTGCCCAGGGACTCTAATAGTCATGTTAGGATTCTAGGACTAGAGTTATGATTCAGATGGTAAAGAAATAGGAGCTAACTGATACCAGGAATGCATCACTTGACTCTTAAGAGAATCCAGGTCTAGTTTTAAATCCATAAGTGGTTTTCAAACCTTCATTATCTTGCCTTCTTGAAAATATAAAAATGTGTATATGGCAGTGCTCTGGAGTCAGCTGGTGGTAATATTACCTTCATCATGCAGTGTCTTTGAGGAGCCCAGGTCTATGGGATTTTTGACAAGTGCATTAATATAAAATGTTATTAAATAGTGCCCATCAAACTAAAGAGGCTGCAACTTTGACAAGGAATGAACGGGCAAACTTCACTTGGAGGAAACTGTGCCTATGGAATCAATTAGACAAAAAGAGAGGAACGAAGTTTGGGGTGCCTACTCAGAGCGGAATCTGTATAATGCTGGTGGCAAAGCGTATCTCAAAGGCAAATCCTAAATGCAGCCCCTCCAAACTGTGCCTCCTGAACATTTGCAAACCTATGTGTGCTCACAGAGACACTGGGGATTCCAACCACTCAACAGTATTTGATGTTTCCCATGTAGCCTGGCATTTCTCTGCTTCTTCCCATCTTTTGACCCAACTGTCCTTCTCCCTGCCAGAATCATGCCTGTGTTAAGACGCAGTTTAGTGGTTGCTTTCCTGTCTTCTCTAATTAGAATGAGTGACCCTACTTCTGTATTCCTGTGGTATTGTCCATGAATCCTACCATCTCAACTCTTAAACTGACTGAAATGTATTTTGTATATCGGTGGGCTTAAATGGGGGTTCATGTTCTTCTGAGAGAACACTAGGACTTTCCAAGGGAATCCACTTCCAAATGTTGTACCTCCATATGCATTCTTTCCTGGAATTCACGTGTCTGAGAACTCACCCGTGACCAGCATAATTCCAAGTCTTTTTCCCCAGTGCCAGTTTCACAGATGCCCTTCTGCTCCCTCAAAAAGACAGACATAACCCTCACCCATCAGGAATGTCACTGTTGTGTACTTTCCTGAGATGGACAAACCTTATTCCCAATCCCAAACAAAAGAATGAATGGAAATATTGGTATAAGATTCAGCAGATAAATAACTCTAATGAGTTGGTGGCAAATCTTTTTGAGCATCAGGTGGTTCCCCAATTTTTCTTTCCAGCCAAACTGACAAAGGATCTAATTGAGTTTTCAGATTTTAGATCGTTAAGCATAATTTTTATGACAGATTAAGTGATTTTTATGTGTATTAGAGGAAAACTTTTAAAAACCTAATGGAATAATGTAACTATAACAGAAGTCCCTTAATTTACCTTCATATGTGACAAGCTTTCCTAGTGCTTATATCTATAAGATGAAAAATATAACTTGAATTTATGTCAGACCCTGCCTCATGCTAGCAATAAGTAATCCATTTTTAAGGAATTAATTGAAAAAGCCTCACTCATTTATGAAATGCATTTCCAAATGATATTTTACCTTTTTGCTTACCAAATGTCAAAGTTTCTAGAACATTTATATAGTTTGGGTTGGCTGTTTTCTATTAATTAGCACAAGTATAACAGTTTAAAGGAATTTAATACAACTGCCTTATGGTGAGGGGAAACAAAAATTACACTTCAACTTATATACATCTTTTATACAAAGACACTTAATCAATTTAAAAAAATCTCAAGTATAAAGTGCATGTAAGTAGGATGAGATTCTGTTGGGTAGTGAAGTAGAAATTAGGTTCAAGGAGGAAGAGACATGCTCTAAATCTCTGCTTGTTAAAGCATGAACTCAATTCCTCATTTTTATGTGGAGGGGGCTAGGCATGAAAATACTACGATATTCATATTTCTTTTTTATATTTTTTAAGTGGCAAAACATTTATTTGTAAAGTATTAATATTTACAACACAATTAAAACGTACCTCTGTTGCAACCAACAGAACTTGTGATGGTAATTTTTAGATGTCAGTGAAAAATAGAGGTGCGTGGTGTTCAAAATTATTTGGAGGGGTATGCAAAAAAATTTCATTCATTCATTCATTCATTCATTCATTCATTCATTCATTTTTGAGACGGAGTCATGCTCTGTGACCCAGGCTGGAGTGCAGTGGTACGATAGCTCACCACAGCCTCCGCCTCCCAGGTTCAAGCAATTGTCTGCCTCAGCTTCGAAAGTACCTGGGATTACAGCTGTGCACCACCACACCTGCTAATTTTTATATTTTTAGTAGAGACGGGGTTTCGCCATGTTGGCCAGGCTGATCGCGAACTCCTCGCCTGAAATGATCCATCCGCCTCGACCTCACAAAGTGCTGGGATTACAGGCGTGAGCCACCGCACTTGCCCCCCAAAAAATTGTTGAAATGCTTTATGTCAGTTTGTATCACTAGATGAGAAGCACTTCACTTTATTTTTCCCTTTCTTCCAAGTGCCTAGAACATAGAGGAAAAAGTCAGGCAGGTTGAGATGAAGTGCAGCCTTGCTTGCTGGTTGTGAGTGGCCTGTGGAGACCACCAGCAGCAGTGTGGGGTAGTGAGGTAGCTTTTTTTTCTTTGAAACGTTTTCTCTGGGCCGTATAAATTTGGTGAAACTGGCTCTTGAGAAATCTTCTTTCTTAATGAGATAAAAAAGCAGTATCATAGGCCATGAGATCTTTAATTTGCATTTAATAAAACAATAAAAATGAATCCATTCCAAAATTACTTGGAAGATACTTATATTTAGTGACGGAATTTTCTTTGCTGACTCTGTAAAAGAAAAACTAGTACCAAGCTGGGAATATTTGTGTTCAGCGTGAGGAACTAGTAGCCCTGTTAGCATTTTCTTCTTTACGATTGAGCTGGAGAATTTACCAAAGCTCATTCAGAGATATGTAATGGCCTCTGAACCATGGGATTATATAACTTAGGCGGAGGACAATAGAAGGGTTAATATTCCTTACTTAGGCTCTGTGTCTATTCATTTAGAAGAGAATTAAATCATGAATTTATATTAGGCTTCTGCTGAAGACCAAGTAAGTGTGTTTTTTCACGTTTGCAAAAAATCCTGCAGTAATAACTTTTTAGTTCAAAAAGGTTGTTCATGCCTTAAGAGAATAGCAAAGTTGCCAGTGCATTAATTAACTCAAAAATAATGACTTACCCTCTCAGGGTAGACAGAATATAGCAGAAAGGACAAAGCCAATGTTGTATTCCTTTTAAAGATTCCTAATTAGTCACTGGTCAATTGTTAAACTGAGTGCTTACATCCTATATTTTGATTTGGCGTTTCAAAGACTGATAACAGTTCTACTCTAGAAGGGATTTTAGCTGTCAGAACCAATTGCTTATTTTACAGAAAGGGGAAAGGGGATCGTTCAGAGTTCAATTCCAGCTCTTAATCAGTCCTCCTCCTGCTGCCCCTGGGTTTCAGGCTGGAAGCCCCTCAGGGGCTGGAGAGTGGGTGGGAAATGGGACATACACAGGATCTGGAGGACAGGACCTGGGCCCCCCACCTCGGTGCAGCGCAAGCAGCTTCACGTTTTCCTTTTATGCTCTGAGTTTCCGTTTAGAATTGATGAAGGAAAAGAGTCTCCTGCACCATTATCTTATTCAGAAATTGTCAAAACATGTTACAGTTCATGGGGTTAATCATCGGAACCAGCCGAAGAAAGAGAAGAGACTTGGGGGTGGGGGGGACAGGATGAGTGAGATGGGCGTGTCTGATTCCAAACAAAAGATGCCCAGGGCAGAGCAGACCTCAGAAAGGAGTGATCAGAAATCACCTGAAACCGGTGTCAACCCAGGTTGGGGCTTCACAGGAATATCCGCCCTTCTCTTCAGATCTGCACTCTCTCTGACAGCTCACCAGGAAGCTTCTCCTGAAGGTTCCCCACACAGCCTCCATCACCCTCCTGAGCACCTTTGCAGGTGCTCCCCCTTGGCTGCCTGCCCCACCCTATGCTCCTAGCTCTGCTACTCTGGGGAGGCCTGCTGCGTCTTTCCTGGCCGGGTCCCACCCTTTTTGCAGAAGGCCTTGCACTCGTGTTCCCTCTCCTCCCAGCATTTAGACAGGTGCATTTTCAATTCCTGTGTGACTCTTCTCCCTAGATACAGATAAATCTCTTGAGAGCAGAGCCCCCTACCTGCTTCTGCACCAATGAATGGTGTCCCAGGGCTGTGGCCAGGCCACATGGGCCATGGGAAGATTATCCATATGGAGAGCGGGAGGGCTGGCCTGGGCAAAAGGGGAGCTCTGGTAATAGCACTCGCATTAGTCATTTTGTAAATGGTTTAACACGTGTGTGCACCAAATATGTGACCTCTCACTCTATGTTGATTTAAGGCTTTGCAGGTGGCTTAATTTAGACCACAGCGTTTCAACCTTTTTTTTTTCCTTTTTGCCTCAAAACTTCTGAGGAATATATATATGACTCGACAAGCATTCCTGATATAACTGGCTTAGAGAAGGGGTGGAGGCAGGGTTAGAGTCCCTCGGCCCCTCGATGTGTTCTGTGCCTCTAGAGTGTGTGTGCCAGGTGCTCCGAGGGCCCCCTCCAAGGGGCCTGGGAGCAGAGGGCAAGGGGAGGCACATTTGTTAAGGTTGCTTCACACGTCAGTGACCATTCCTGGAGTGGGAAGAGGGTAAGCCAGGCTAAACCAGCATTTGTGTGGCCCTACTGTGTGCCACCACCTCGCTCAGTCCAGCCTGTCGCACTCTGCCTATGGGAGCACACTGAGAGTTGCTGTGACCATACAGCATTGTCATTCTTTGTGTACGTGTCTGTCCCTTCAGAAGCTGTGAGTGCCAGAGAGCCCACATGCTTGGATTGGAAATCTGTGTTCCCAGGCCTAGTCACAGGGCCCTTTGCATCCAGGCACCCACTTAGCAGCAGGGACCTTGTGGGCAGCAGCGTTGCCTTCCTCTGCCAGGGTGTAAACTCAGGTCTGTATGACCTGAGAGCTTTGCTCTTGTCATACTTTTTGTATACAACAGAGACAGAAAACATGTGCTGGCTTTATTATTCAGTGATGGCAGCAAAAGGGAAGGGAAGAGAGGAGTGATGGGAACAGGGAGCCACTGCGACGTTTCTTCTCAGTATTTGTCCTTGAATTAAGAGCCTGGCCATAAAAGCTGGGGAGAGACCTGGAAGAGAGAGGTTGCAGCAGACCAGCATCACTGCATTCAGCATATCCCCTCGTGTGTTTGTGCTGCGCTGAACTGTTCGTGTTTCTCGTTCTGTTCTTTACCCGGGAGCGTTTTTGTGAAAATGTATATTCTCTTAAACTTTGGTTCTTTCATTTGTTTTATTATTTGGAATCTCAAACCAACACCCGATGGATTTTCTTTTGGTGGTGTTGACGATGAGTTGTTAGTCCCCTGTCCAGTTAAAATGTTGGTGATGTTGAGTGCAATCGTGACGTCACTTCATTCTCAGTGTGTGATTTTGTGGAGTGATCACTCCCGGAGGAGTCTTAATTCACTTTGGGCATCCAGTGACTATTTAGGGGAAGAATGACTTTAAAACAAAATACGCTGGGACTGCAACAAAACACAGTCCTTGTTTCCTGGACTGTCCTAAATAGTGCTGAGATCATATGTCCTGAAGTGCCTTGAAGTTCAAAATCTATTTTTATTAAAAAACAATTACAACTCTAGTATATATCTGGGCTAGAGTTGTGTGTTTTTGTCCTTCAAATTTCATCTCTCTGCATAGAGCCTTCGGTGATTTTAGAGAATCTAGAAGCTCAGCAAGAGGAGAATAATGACCTCCCCCTACTTATACTTAATGTATTGCTGTGTACAAATAGCTGGGTAGTTGTGCACGGTGGCCATAGTGCTACCCATCGTTAGTGTTAATGCTTGACAGAACTTAGCGTGGAGAGCAAGCTGCAGCCCTGTGCATCTCACCAAACTGCTGCAGCAAATGACGTTTAGTGCTTGGGAGCCAGGTCACCTCAACCACAGAAACTGGCCTCACATGTAAAAATGAAAGACGAGCCAAAAGCTGGGGAGTAGGGCCATGAGTCTTCTAGGCCAGATTTCAAATGTGAAATATGCGTCAGATGTTTCCAAACTGATATTAATTATGTCTGCTTATTTATATTTCTAAAAACTCTAATTGTTCTTAATATTTTTCTAAAGATCTCACATTACACAAGTTCCATGAAACAAAAGATCAGGCTAAAAACAATTGCATTCACCATGACGTTAGTTTGAAGTTTTAAATGTGCTTGCCCATAGCCATAGAGAAGAGACCAATGGTAAAAGGCTAATTAATCAAATTCTGATTTTTGAGAGAAGATTTTGCTCTCAATCTTACACAAATGATTCCCTCTGAGTTAAAATGTGTCAGGAGTATTCAGCAGTATTTAAAGGAGGGTCTTCCTTTATTTTGAGCACCCTAAATCCCAAATGTCAGAGGGGGCTGACAGATTGATGTCACACTTGTTAGGCAGTGTGGACGCTGGGGTGGTTTGGGCTAACCTGTCCTTGCCGTGTCTTGTCCAGTAAGCCTGCCCCTGGGGTCTGGCAGCCACTGCAGCCTGGATGGAGCCCCGCAGGTGCTGTCGGAGGCGGAGGAGACCGTGTCGGTTGGCAGCTGTTTCGCGTCAGAGGACACGACCGAGGACTCAGGAGTGATGAGTTCCCCCTCAGACATCGTCTCTCTAGACTCGCAGCAGGACAGCATGAAATCCAAAGACAAGTGGGCCACAGACCAGGAGGACTGCAGTGACCAGGACCTCGCTGGAACCCCGGACCTGGGTCCCCAGAAGAGCCCCTTGTGGGAGAAGAGTGGCTCTGAGAACTCACATCTGAGGTGAGTCACGGGAAGGACGGGTGGGCACAGAAGTTACAGCCAGATCTGTGTCTTTAAGGAGGGTCTTTTGTCACGGGATCCAACACACACTATCGCAGCCTGCTCTGCACCAGGGGCCCCGACCTTGATTCATGGCGGCCACTCTCAGTCCTGTCTCTGTGTGACTGTACATCTGCAGTAACTTACACAGACTGTGCGAGAGTTCTGTGCGTCTGCCCATCTGCAGTAACTTACACAGACTGTGCGAGAGCTCTGTGCTTCTGCAGTAACTTAGACTGTGCCAGAGCTCTGTGCGTCTGCGCATCTGCAGTAACTTAGACTGTGCGAGAGCTCTGTGCGTCTGCAGTAACTTACAGACTGTGCGAGAGCTCTGTGCGTCTGCGCGTCTGCAGTAACTTACACAGACTGTGCGAGAGCTCTGTGCGTCTGCGCATCTGCAGTAACTTACACAGACTGTGCGAGAGCTCTGTGCGTCTGCGCGTCTGCAGTAGCTTACACAGACTGCGAGAGCTCTGCGTCTGTGCGTCTGCAGTAACTTACACAGACTGTGCGAGAGCTCTGTGCGTCTGTGCGTCTGCAGTAACTTACACAGACTGTGCGAGAGCTCTGTGCGTCTGTGCATCTGCAGTAACTTACACAGACTGCGAGAGCTCTGTGCGTCTGCGTGTCTGCAGTAACTTACACAGACTGCGAGAGCTCTGTGCGTCTGCGCGTCTGCAGTAACTTACACAGACTGCGAGAGCTCTGTGCGTCTGTAGTAACTTACACAGACTGCGAGAGCTCTGTGCGTCTGCGTGTCTGCGCGTCTGCAGTACCTTACAGACTGCGAGAGCTCTGTGCGTCTGCGCGTCTGCAGTACCTTACAGACTGCGAGAGCTCTGTGCGTCTGCGCGTCTGCAGTAGCTTACAGACTGTGCGAGAGCTCTGTGCGTCTACGCGTCTGCAGTAGCTTACAGACTGTGCGAGAGCTCTGTGCGTCTGCGCGTCTCCAGTAACTCAGACTGTGCGAGAGCTCTGTGCGTCTGCGCGTCTGCAGTAACTTACACTGTGCGAGAGCTCTCTGCGTCTGCGCATCTGCAGTAACTTAGACTGTGCGAGAGCTCTGTGCGTCTGCGCATCTGCAGTAACTTACAGACTGTGCGAGAGCTCTGCGTCTGTGCATCTGCAGTAACTTACACAGACTGCGAGAGCTCTGTGCGTCTGCGCGTCTGCAGTAACTTACACAGACTGTGCGAGAGCTCTGTGCGTCTGCGCGTCTGCAGTAACTTTACAGA